>VYZT01037120.1:34691-97460 GCA_013400735.1 Pomatostomus ruficeps
GAGGTAGAAATGGTTTTAAAGAACAAATGTCTGAACGCACATCTGATGAAAAATATTTTTAAAAAGGAAATGAAAAGCCTCTAGCAACCGCATATAAACCACAAGAACAAAAACAAAACAAAAAGGAAAAAAAAAAGAAAAATGAACCACACAAAGTTTAGGTTTGGAAATAAACTTTTGCTTCTTTTTCTAATATAAAACAACAAGAACGAATGAATGTGCTCCCAACCTTGGTGTAGTACAGAACCATTTTATAAATATTTAACATTCTATAGGACTGATTCATATATTCTCACACAACTCTGTGGCAAGGCTGACCCATACTGCCGACATTCTACATATCACTGAGACAGGGAGGTGAAATTTTCCTGCTTTCAGTCTAATTGTCTTTGACAATTGCAGTGCCTAGTGCTACACTGCTTGTGTTGTATTTAAAAACAGGGGAAAGAGTAGAGACTTCTTCATTAAAGATGCAGTATCCCTGGTTCACAAAAATGCATCTGGCAGGTTCAAAATCGAATGTCAACCAAAGGTCCCTGCAGAGTGTGAGCTTCAGTTCATGTATTGGTTAGTCACCAGCACAGCTGGGCTTTTTTGAATTCTGAAATACTAATATCTCCATGTTTACTAATGTGCTTCATATAAATCTGCAGACAATTAAATGACTTTTTCCTTTTTTTTTTTCTAAGTAAAGAGACAAAGCTGTTTTTTGGACGTGGTGTGTATGCACATATAAATATTATATACACACATGCACACATACAAGATGGAAAAGAGTTAGTGCTGTGAGGACAAGGTTAGCTTTCAGAGTTGATGATGAAAACCAACAGATATAGATTATTATACATCGGAGGGTGACTTTTCTAACAAGGGCAGAAATCAGGAGTAATTCCTTTAAGTCAAAAGGGTTATACCACCTTCAAGCTGTTCTAAGTCAAAGCACAGGAGGCCCTACAACTTTTGGTGGCCTTGTTCTGCGACAAAGTGTATCCTTCAGATCTGAGTAATACTCTCCCTTGTGATGGAGTGCTTGAGAGAAAAATGCAGGGGGATTATAAGAACAGCCCTTTACCTGAAGTCATTTGTATTTGCAGACAGTGAAAATCCTGGTCATATCCCCAAATTTACTTTCAATGTATTAGCATCTTGATGCAGGAATTAACTTGCAACTCTTTAACTAGACGATCCCTTAAAGAAGCATCCTATGAAAACCCACCTAAATATGACCTTGTACCATTTTACAGAGCACAGCCTCCAAATAGCTGGCAAAGACACCCAGATGGTGTTTGGCCTATATATTTTAGTCAGATGGTTGATATTCCCCTTGGTAGGTTTGTAATGCTCAAGAAAACATTTTGCCCATCTATCTGCATTTGAGTAGAATACAGACTGACTAATAGATAAATAATCCATGTGAAAGTAAATAGCCTTAAAGTAAACTGCCTTCACATTCCATTGATCAGCCCAGTCAGCAAACTTTTATATATTGTCACTAATGTTCTAAATATTTTGAAGAGAAACATGCCAGAAGTATAGAGTATTTCCATTTCTGTCTCACATAAGGTCATTATGAACTCCTCCTTGAATTGATATTGATCCTTCAGCTTGCAGGAATATTCCTCCAATTTATTTTACTTCTGTTGCTATTGGAATTGTTACTGAAGGTACAAGGAAGAAAAGGAGCTGATGCAGAATGGAACCCACACATAAAAATATGACGTAAAGCAGCTGCCGTGATAGGCTGACACAGCGGATGCTCGTTAAGCATTTCAGGTTCTGTAAAATTTAGGGCTGTGCCAGCAGCAGGAAGTCCCAGCTGACCACCTGTACATTTGTGTGGCAGCAGCCCCGAGGTTTGCCCAATTGTAAGAGACAACAAACAGTTTTCTACCACGGAAATGTCTAAGACCAGCAAATATTTCATCCTGAAAACACCATTAAAACATATTTTGTCTCTCTTCTCAAAAACAATCCTACCCTTTGGAAACCGCTCAAGTTCAGGATCGTGCTTCAGCCTTCCTGGATGCTCCTTGACTAGAGGGCTGCTGAGAGGGGTGAAGGACCAGCAGCGTGCCAAAATCTGTTCACTACGGACAAAACGGGGGCTGAATGCAGGAGGAGGAAGGAAAGCAGTAAGAAGGACAGGACATGGCAGGGGGTTTAGCCAGCTCAGCCCTGAATTCCATCAAAGGAGTGGCCAGAAACCAACTTGGAGAAGGATTGAGGTGCCTCCCATTAGCAGTTCCTGGCCAAGCTCTCACCAAATTCAACAGGCACCCTTCCAAAGCAATGCCAAGGACAGCTGCTGGTAAGGAAAGATTTGGGTAACAACCTGGCCCTGTTTTCCTCTCCTTACAGCAGCTGTGATAGGGTGAAGTTCCCCACTTCTGCTGCCCCAAAGCTAAATTGAGACCTGGAGAATGTGAGCATGTGTGTGTGGAACCTGCATTTTCACACCATTTCAGTTTCTGCCTGATTCTCACTTTGGTTAACATTTGAAAAATCCATTTCCCAGAGTGACTTTTTAAAGAGAATGACTTAAAGCTGGAAGCCAAAGGGACTGTCTAATATTTTGTTTGCTTTTGGTTTTGCTACGGGATAAAAAGAGGGGGAAGAAACACTCAGTGCGTAATTTTCATTTTACAAGCTGCAAAAAAATCTGTTAGGAATATAGTTGAGAGAAACAGTTTACCAAAACTTGTCTGAGCCTTTTAAATGAGCACAGCTCAATGGAAGATATGAAAGGCAATGTCTAAGACAGAAATTGGGTCAGCAATCTGCAACAGTGTACTTGCCAGTGTGATCAGTGTGAACCTACAGCTAATGGGGACATCAGCATCTCCCAGATATGAGGATGGTGGAATGACTGGGGTGAAGAAGCAGCCTGCAGAGGTTTGGGGAAGCAGAAAGACTGGGTCATAACAAGGATCATAGACTGTAATTGCTGTTGAAAAGAAAAAGAAAAAAAAAAGAAGAAAAGCAGGTGATGTACTTAAGTCTTACTTTCTATATCCTTAATGAAAGGCACTGTTTTTAAAATGGTACTTTTATGCTTAAAACATAAAGTTTTAGATAGACAAAATGTTTGCCAGGAATCCATCTTAAATTAGATTTTGGTTTATTTGCTCTGTTTTTAGCATGTTCTATCTAAATATATATATATATATCTTAAAAGAAAAATAAAGAAAAGTAATAATCAAGAGTCATAAATTTCCAGCAATATCACAAAATCCCTCATTAGCTTTCTGAACGCTAAATGTCTCCATTGATTTAACAAAACGGACAAGGTCTATACAATTTTTGAGAAGACAAACATGACCTAGTAACAGATTGGTATCTCTCTTCTTGGGGCTTTTCAGTGCATTTATTTAATGGTCTTGACGTACATTACTTAAGAGAAACATTAAATGCCAGTGCTTTGCAACAGTTTTGTTACTGTTTCTTTAAAGTAAACAAACAAAAAATACATTCAAAAAAGCAAGGCTGTTTTGTTCATGTGATGGCAGAGGCTTTGGGCAGCTGCACACACACTGCTCTTGCTCAGAGACATTACCCAACATCAGTCAGCTGTCACCAAAAGAGTTGCACGGAAAGCATTAAAGGATAAAAAGAAAGGGGGGCTGGGGTGGGGGAGAACTGAGCAAAATGCCACACATGCCAGCTAGTCTTTCCAGAAGGAAGACACCAGAATATGTATATCTGGGGGAGGAAAAAGGAGGGGGTAAAGAGCACTAACACAGAGAAAAACTTGACTTCAGGGGAAAAAACAGCAGCTCTCTGAAACTTGTTTAGCAGGTTCGCATTCCTAATGTAATCTGACTTGTGTTGGTGGTGGTTTTTGCCCTATTTCTTACTTTGCTTTCCAAGAGAAACGTAACAAAACTGAGGTAGAAATAATGGTGGGCACACTCCAGCCTGAAAGATCTCTAATGGATGCTAAATGAAGATTGCATTAAGGACAACGAAGCCATACGTACACAACAAAAACTCAACTTTACACTTTGGGAAGGGAAGTAAACGTACTTTGAGGGTTCAGTTTGCTTTGTTATTTGTACTGTTTGTTTGGTCACAGTCCACTGCACTGCTATAAACAGCTCTGCAACCCATAGCTCTGCCAGCAACCTACACTGATTCCACTCCCTACAGCTTCACCAAAATAGCCTCAAAACTATGACTAGAGCCATGCAACAAAGGCCAGCTGTCACAGCTTAAGGTAATTTGCCTCTCGGAATCCTACCAAATCTTACGTTTGACTGTTTCAGATGCTAACATAAACCGATTAAGTGGCTCTTTCATTCATCTATGCACCTTCTAAAGACTGTATCACATTATTATCAAGGAGCAATATGCTGAAAACTCTTACAGTTTACCAACAAGAAAAATCGTTCTGCTCTGGTTTGATGTGACAAATTGGCAAAAGAACCATTCCTGAACACTGGGAAATGTTTCTGTTTCTAGTTTCAAAAACTGTAAAGCTTCAGTCATATCACACTTTAGTTTTTTCCTGGATACATTCAAAGTAATTTTCCTTGCCATATTTCCAATTGTTGAGGTAAACATACATATTTAATATAAAGTAACATTGAAGCCTAGCCTATAACTCTCAGCAGTACATAGTGCTTTCAACACATTCCTTTGAGGTACTGTACAAATCACAATCACTTTCCTGAGTTTTTGCAGACAGAACATTAAAAGAAATGAACTGCAGAAATTAAGGTCCAGATTACCATTACCCTGTTTTACCTGTTCTTAGTTTAACACCACAGAACAGACAGGATTGAGGAATACTGTTGCTCTTAGAATAGCAAAAATCTGGCTCTCTGTCGCAACACAACCGTTCATCTCTTTAGTCCAATAATGTTTGAAGTTAAAGCTCTTTATATTAGCACATGCCACCAATGTAATTGTGAGGCAAACAAAAAATAAAGCACCACTTCAGGCACTTGACAGCAACTAAATCTCAAGAACAGCAGAATGGAATCAACACACAGGGTTCATGTCCTTCTGAAATCAACCCACTTGCACCTTGCTCCTTGGTGAGTATTGTCTAGCTTGAACAGAACTGAGCATCAACATGTGCTTTCTGTCATGTGTGGCTTTTTCAGATCAGCAGCTCTTGTTTGATGCACTTTTCCTTCAAGTATACCCTGGCTCTTTAGAGGCAAGGTAAATTGTAGTCTTCCCAGTACCCTTTGCAATTTTAACACTACTGAAAAGGGTTCTCTACCCCTATGTAGCAGATTCTGTGTGTGCCAACATTCATTACATTTTTTTTAAGTAGCATCACTGACTGCAACCAAACATTTTGTTCCATTCAACATATGTATCAAGCTCTTTTTGAGATATGCTAGGCTGTATCTTGCAGAAAGCATTTTCAAAGTCTTGATATGTAACTGGCCTCAACTGGCTGGGCATAATGGCTGAAAGGTCTGTGGCTGGCATGGCATGGAGTGGGCCCACCACGGCTTCCTGACACAAGTGAGCCACATCTAGTCCAGAAAAGCCTTCTGTGCGCTGGACAAGCAGTGCAACCTCCTTGTCATTGAGACAGTAATTGTGCTGTGAGAGCAGTTGTACTATTATCTGGTGTCTCGCTGTGCTGTCAGGAAGTGGGATTAAAAGTCGTTTCATGAAGTACCTTCGAAGAGATTCATCAATTTCTTCTGGTTTACTTGTGGCGCAAATTACTACTATTTGGTCCTCAGCAGAAGTCAGTACAGTGTCCAGCTGCATAAGGAACTCGGTTCTCATCCTACTTACTGGACTATGTTCTTCACTCACTTGAGAGGAAAGGAGCATATCAATGTCACTAACAAAAATCACCGAGGGTTGGCGACACCTTGCCACGAGGAAGGAGGCATGGACAATTTTTTCTCCTTCCCCTAACCACTTCGTGACAAGGCCAGAGCCAGTGATTTTGAAAAACGTGGCCCCCAGCTGACTAGCTATACATCTGCCCATTAATGTTTTGCCTGTTCCCCGAGGTCCAAATAAAAGGATGCTCCGAGGTAGAGCAGTCAGCCCATTGAATGCATCTGACCTCAATACTGGCCATAAAACCTCCTCCTTAATGACGGCCTTTACTAGATCTAGGCCAGCAATGTCACTCCAGTCCACGGGAGGTCCTTGGTTGATAATCTCATTGGTAACAAGGTCAATGAGGTGTGTGTCAGTATTCTTCAGTTGCTCGTCCACAGAGTGGTTGGATGAGGTAGCTGCACGAAGTCCCGGGCCTTGCATTGGGTGAGGGAGGAGCTGCCTGTGCTCGTCACCGTGCTCATTCATTACTGGGGAGCTATACTTCCCAAATGAGTCACTTGATCTCGAACCCAGTGAGTTTTTAGCAGTACTATAGGATGGGGGTGTTAGAGCCCTACTGGACTGGCTACTGAATTTCCTTTGCTGTTCAGAGGACATTAGCTGCTTTGTTGGCTTAAATGCTAAGGATGATGTTTCAGCACTTCTGTCAAAACCATTCCCTCTGTTTGCATTTGAAATGCTGTTGTCTGGCATTCGATACATTGGACTCTGCGTAGATCTCTGTTGGCCATAGCTGTAATTTCCATAACTGGAGTCCATTTCTCCTTGCCCTGCCATGTAGAAAGCTTTCCTTTTGAGAGAGCTGGCTGAACTGTTTGTCAGGGCAGACGGCGCGATTGGCGTCAGACCGTGGCCCTGGTAGGAGTAGCTGGGGACAGTGGTTGGGGGCAGAGGGGTTGGAGCAGGGATTCCTGAAGGCAAGTAAGCCGAGGGTGGCGGGGCACCCCCAGGGCTGTACCCAGGGCCAACAGCGGTTTGAGGAGGATAACTGGCGGAAGGGTAGCTGTAACTGGAGAGGTTGGAGGTCCCATTGTAGCCAGGGACGAGGGTGGGTGGTGGTGGCGGCGGTGGGGGCTGTAAAAGTCCCGAGCTATGCAGGGGGGATGGATGAGGGGATGGAAGTGCAGGTGCTGGTTGGCCGCTGTAACTGGTATGCAAGTACGAGCCGTTGTATCCTGTGGCATATTCCTGAGATGGGAGCCCTGAATGAAGACTGGGAACGGTGTGACTTCCACAGGTGCTGCTGGAGTAACTGGGTTCAGCCAGGTTACTGGCCACCCCAGGAGAGCTCCCGATGCTGGCTGAGACATCTGCGGGAGGGAGGGCTGCACTTACCCCAGCTTTGCTGGCAGTGATGACATCCGGGACACAGTTCATGGGATACACGCTCTCCGAGTTCAGGGATGGCTGCCAAGGCTCACTTTCATTCTTCCGACCATTCACCAGCCCTGAGGGAGCTTCAGAGTAATTGCTGAGAATGGGTCGCTCGGCCGGGCCTTCCAAAATACCAGAATATTTTTCTGCATACTTTTTCAGCAGGTTGGAGGCGGTCAGAGCCGAGATGTCGTCATTGGCCCAGGCGTACTGGTAGGTGCGCTGCAGGTGCCCACGGTAGGCCTCCACCTTGTGGGCGGGGGACCGGGTGGTTGAAGTGATATCGAAGTGCTGTTCTGGCCACTGGGCATGCTCTGGCGTCCACTGCATCTTCAAGCCTAGGGCAGTAGGAAACAACAAAGTTAACAGTGACCTCAGCTTTTTCCATGTGTTTTTAAATGAGTTCTCAAACATACAGTCTTGTGAACTTCGTCAGCTCTCTGAAACACCATACTTAACACCACCAGTCCTTAAGGAAAGAAAATATAACACCTTTATGAAGTGATATGGTTGGTTTGTTACAGGCACATACACACACAGGCAAATTTTTTGCCAATTCAGTAGGGGGTCATTTTTTTGTTTAAAAATGTGGGTAATGCTACAGCTCTCAAAGTAATTAAATAAAACTCAGTATATTTTAAATACTCTTGAGTGGAGATTTACTGTTAACATACAAGGCATCCAACTGCTCTGTTCTCTTTCATCACTGTTTCAGTTTTATATTTTAACCAATATAAAAATATGAGACACAGCTGACAGATCACATCTAGGATACCTCTCTTATTTGGTACTGAACACCTAGTTAGCAGAGTATAATGCACCCTGCGCAGAACAATATGACACAGACATAGCAGGTCATTCCATAATCCAACTCTCATCTAAAGTGGTCCACGACAGTTTCAAATCTGCTTCGTGGAGTGCAGCAAAGCAATCTCCCAGGCAGCGCTCTGTCGCTTTCATCACACAAAGCCTGCAACTTGGTATGAATTACAACTGGCTCCTTTCTGCCTCTCAGTTCTGTTGTTGAGGGTCTGGAAAAAAAACAAGCATGACTTGTCTGTCGGTCTCCTTGCTTGCTTTCTCTTCCCCCCCTCTGCTTCACAGCCTCCAGGGTACAAAGAAAGAGGGTTAAAGAAAAAAAATAAAGGAAAAAAGATGAAGAAAAGGGAAAAAAAATGAAGCCAAGTCCCTAAAAGTTCTGTGGCTTCCACAGCTAGCTATTAAAAAAAAATACAACAAAACAAGCAATACAAAATCAAAAGCAAACCTATCATTAAAAAAAAAGAAAAAAGAAAAAATGCAAATGTAATTTTAAAGCAATTAATCTTTTAATAATGTGATGTGAATTATCCCTCCTCTTTGTAATCCACTGCAATGGGTAAGAGCAATTTACAAGCGTTAAGATAACCCCCTCTAACTTGTACCTATGCATGGTAGACACATTGCTGGGTTTTGTACAGCTGTATCAAATAGACCTCTTTAATCTCTCTCGTATTACCAAAAGTGATTTTTGCAAACAGTCTTGTGCCCTGTGGCACAGATTCCCTGATAAGGAGGAGGCCTAGTCGAAATGAAGCATCTGTGGCACTAGCTCCCCTCTGAATTACTGCAGTCTATTTTGACAGCTTCTACCCCCTCCTGTTTCTCTCCCCAACCCCTTTAGCTCTTCATTGCCTGACTCTGGCATCTGACATGGCCAGCTTAGCCTCGCTGAGCTAAACCTAACACAGCACACAGTTTGGTAACAGAATGGCATGTTTATTCCCTTCTGACTCCCTCTTCCTTGTTTGCAAAACCACTGCACCAGACACTGGAAGTTAATTAGCAGGATGATGCTGTGCTAATTGTGTTAATTTACAAGGTTTTAGTCAAAGAGAATCATGCCAGGGCTGGCACTGCTGTCATGCTTCCGACTTAATGATTAAGAAATACTGAAAACAAGGTGGGAAGGATTGCAGTAATTACACAATAAATGAATAAAGCAACAGATTCATTTGCAATTATATTTTATTGTGGTTGCACTCATTTGCATTTGGATTTTTTTTTTTTTTGGATTCATGTATTTGTAAATCACTAAATCATTTAAATTTAGGCTGAAAATGGCAAAGTACCTCTAATTGAGCCTTACATTTTATTAGTACAACTATTGCAAATCTCACTCCCCCTAAGCATGTCATTGATTACTTGTGGATTTTTTTCCTCCTGAGCATTCTCCTCATTTTTCAAACATCTTGACAACTTGAGAAAAATGTCTGTTAACAATTATACAGTTATCCTAGAAAAGTTAATTCAGAGAAGTGATTTTGACAAACGCAGCTTTGAGACTGAGGTTTTGCCAGATTTACTTCTATCATTTAGCATTAATATTATAGTTTTTGCTAACTGTTTCTGATGTTTCAACCACTGTATTTCACAGGGAGTAAGTATATAATGCAATTGGGAGAAATTATAGAAATCATGTATTTAAATAATTGTATTTTAAAAATACAATCTTAATAAGAAACCATCAGAAGTTTCCAGAAATCACACTTTGTTAAATTCTGCCGGAAATCTGAAAAGCAAATCACCAAGAGCCAACTGTAAGTAATCGGCATCTGAAATGATTCCAATGTCATGAGAAATACCACAAGCTCTTTTAAAAGCCAAAAATATTGATGTTCCTGTAATGTAGAACTGCATGACAGCATGCAACTTCACTGCTCCATTAAAAAAAAAAAAAAAGCCAAACAAAACAAACAAACAAAACCTGTCTGTGTTCTGCAACGTTTTGCTTATAAGGTTACCAAAACACTGAAAGCTTCTGTTACAGAGATGCAGCAAGAACTTGAGTAGGTTGATGTTTCACTAGATACTAATGAACAGATGCCATGGGAAACTCTTTGCAAAGAATGCACTAAAGCAGCAGTGAAACTTTGGAAAAAGAAGGCAAAAGAGACAAAGATGGAGCAGAGAAACTGATAGGGCTGTACTTGTACTGTAGTTAATGAATATGATTTTGGCACATTGTTTTTCACTGCTTCTAAAAGAAAGCCTATTTAATTTAAAGAGATAAAAGAATGGACTGAGTTAGAGCTCAACAACATATATCACAAACTACCTACTTTGTAAGCTTTTCAAAATACCTTTCACAAATACTTTAAAAATTTCATCAGTTGGTCTTTTTTATTTAGAATGGATCATGTGTTTTTAAAATAAAATATTTAAGTTTATGGTCACAGTGGGGAGATGTATTTAGATTGTGTAGAAATTAAATTTTTTGTGTTTTATTTGTCTAGATTAATTTCTTTTCCTTATTATGAGGCTGCAAAAGAATGTCAGAAAATCTAAATTATCCATTATAAGAGGAGGAAAAAATAACATCATCAGCATTCTTTATTTAGAATAATTGCTAGATAGACCAGTAGTTTCACACTGTCATGCTATCTTTAGATATGCTCACTGAACAATAATTGAAAGTTTATTTATTGATGCATATTAAATACCAGTGCATTTAACAAGGGCTGTAAAGGCAGGATTAGGCTTTGATTAGATAAGCTTAAGAGAACAGGACTGTTCTCATCCCATGAAACATGAGCATTTATTCCAGCACATCACAATCATTAGTGTTATTTGGAAGCATAGGTTAATAATTAACCATAAGCATATTTTTTGCATTAGTAAGCAGTGAAGAAATCTGTATTTACATGAAGTCTACTGGAATGGTCTGGAATGGGGGGCACAAAGAGCCATTTCCTCAATTTGGTATTAATTGAAAAAGCAGAACACTTTCACTAGGTTTGACTCTATTTGATAATAGTTCACAAATTGTTCGACAAAAGTCAAATGTCTGATTTGGAAGAAAAAAGAGAAGAAGCAGCTGTTGTACATTTTAATTATGCAAACATTCCCCTTCCCTCTGTACACCCTCAGCTCCAAATTGCTTAATGTTTGTAGCCACTTCCTGCCCATATTTCAAATTGTATTTTATTAATTGCTTTTTGTTTGAGCTGATACATCTTTCTGCATTTCTTTTGTTAAGAATCCAAATGCTGATATAAACATCTAAAATCAGGTAAATCAGGGCATATTTAGAGGTTGTATTTTTTTTATTTTAGTGTAATTTAAACTCTGACATAAACCACAGTCCTGCAGATAGTGTATTTGCTTAATAACTTTCCAAAAATCCAGAAGCAATGCAAGGCTGAATGTATTTTTTTAAAAAAATCTTTGCTAACTTAGGAATCCTCTGAACTATCGACATTTTTGAACTGTGTAAAGGGTGCTGGTATGGGCTGTAAAAGGCAAGAGGAAAGGATTCTGTTCTTTAAGTACAGGTATGTACTTATCAGAGAATTGCTTTCAAGATAAATTTAATACATTATATAGAGAGGCAGTGTAGGCTTTTTTAGCAGTATCTATTTTTCCTTGTCCTGACAGCCTTGCTATACATCCTTGCTCCGTAATTCCTACAGTTGGATCTATTCGGATTACATTTAAAGTAATTATAGTCAACAATTTCATTATGGAATTACTTCAAACAAAGTGTTTGACCATATTTCCCCTTCTAATATTGTGCATTTAGCCTGAAAATGGAAAATCTAATACACAATACTTCATCAGTTGCACATATAATAATTCCATGTGGCCGAAAGCCACTTACATATTCAGATCTACAAATTAAAATGAAAATCAAACAAACAAACAAACAAAACACAAACAAAAAGGAAAAAATGCCAGAGTTATAAAAAAAAAACCCCACTGCAATCTGAACGCAAAAAAGGAACAAGCAATATCCTACACATCCTCACTTGTCCAATGGGGCCTGATCCTGCTGGGAGCTCAGATGAGTTTGTGCATACAAAGAACCCCCCAGTGCTGGTGCCCTCAGTATCAGGTCAAAACTTCTCATCCCCTTACAGGATTATATCTGTCAAGAAAGATAAATAACTAGCCTTTGCTTTCAATTTAAATACAAGGAATAGAAACATGGTCCAGAAATAGGACTACACTGAGTAAAACCAACACAAAGGATTTACAGCATCCCAACTCACCAACTTGCCTAGCAACAATGTGCTTTAGAGAAAGGATACTGGGACTTTAGTAAACCTCTCATCTATTCACACCTCTGATAAAATAATCAAACTAAATCATATTCAACTGTGGATTTCTGAAGATACTGGAAGAGATTGCACTGCACTTCCAGAGATGCTGGTGAAAAAAACCTAAACGTCCCAGAGCTACTGTGTGCAAGGCACTAGTAACACAGCAGTGCATCAACCTTCCCAACCAGCTACCAAAGCTTCAGTTTGGATCAGGGGCCTCCAACTGTTCCTTCAACATACCTGAGGCAAAAGAAAATAATTCTTCTCTTCTCTTGGTCTCTCTTCTCCTGCCCCATTCACCCCTGCAGTGCATAGGTCCTACCTAGCACACATCTGCAGCTTCCTTTGCAAGCACCAGGAGCTCAAGCAGGTTCTTAACTCTAGGCCTGTCGTTAAATATTATCGGAGCAACTGCCTAATGCGCTGGTGGAATGAGCTGCGCTGCACCAGGGGCGAACCAGTACACGGATGCTTCTGCTAAGTGTCCAGAGCAGACGGTGGGAGCACACTGCTGCAAGGCAAGAAACAACTCCAAAGCCGCAGCTCTAAGTACCACCAACCATTTTCCCTCTAGACCTGAAAGTGGATGTGAACTTCATCACTTTGGATTGCTTACATATTTAGCCTAGGACCCCAAAAACTGTCCCTGCCCACTGAACTACTACCCTCAGCCCTGTCTCCAGTTATTCAAGACATTGAGTATTTACACAACAGACCATGATGATTTTAGCCAAGGGTTTGCTTCTTGTGGACATACGGAGATTGGCTCTGCCAAAAGAGCTACCGACTTCATTGGGAATAGGCTAGTATATCTCAAACCCCTTACTTCAGTGAGAGCTGAAGGTGTTTGTACCTTAAAGATCAGGCCCTAAAGCCACATTTTAAAGTCCTTCTTAAGTATGGGGCAGAGCTGAATAAATGAGTCATGCTGTAACCGCTGTTCAAGACGTAGGACACACAACTCCCTGGATTTGTACTAAATCTGATAATATTTTATAAGAGTGTAAACTGTCATATGTCCCACAATAATAAAAATTAATTCAAGATAAAACAATTCTTTTACACTCCATTTTTTATTAATAAGCATAATTTCAGCTGTTTGAAGATAGTGCAACTGATCTCTCTTAATTGGAAACAGGAGGGATTTTGAAGAGTGGATTGAGCTAATTATGTTTTGCAGGGAAAAAAAAAGGAAAGAAAATGATTCCCACATTTATTTTCTAATTACTCAGTGAAGACCTCTGCTCTAGTCCATGAGGAACTCCTTTGACGTCAAAGGACTCGGTGGGAGGATGAGCCTCCAACTGAGATGCCCAGCTGTACAGTCCCAATTTTGTAAGCTTTTTTCAGTAAGTGGCAGCCACAAACTCACAAAAACAGGCCTGGAAAGTGCTCTTAGCATTTTCTTGGTAGGGGTCTGTTCTTCCTCTTATTATATATGCATGCCCCGCACATCAGTGGGAGCAAGCTGTTGGCAGAGTATTTACAATATGATTTCCATCTAGCAAGGATAGTGAAAGCATTTCAATCTTTAAAACAAAACACTTAAATCATGACTAATATTGAGGATCACATATATATCAACAGCACTTAAAGATAAAAGTGGTAAGAAAAATGTAACATATTTTACGGAGTCCGGACTAGTTAAAATGAAATTCCAGACAAGAAATCTCAAACTGATACACCCCAATTATCTAACTTAAATACTGTCAGATGATTATTCTTTTAAAATCACACTTTCACACCTTACAACAGCAAATTGCAATACATCTACAGCAAATTAGTTATCTTCCCACAAGCCCCATCCCTGCCATTTACATAAGGCAGCCTTTGATAGTCACAAAGACATTTCTGGCTAAACAGCCTTTAGAAGATCCATTAGCTTCAAAGGCCTTAAGAAACAGAAATAAGGAGAAATAACAGTCAAGCAAGCAAAGGGAAATGAGGTCCAGAGATGGCACTGGCCTATTTTGCCAGCAGACACAGGCTGGATGCAGAGGCCAGCCTCGCAGCAGCCCACAGAGGCGGCTGGTAGGGACTGGAGCTGTTGCTGAGGTGCTCCCGGGACCTCCCAGCATGCTGCCCACCTTGGAGGTGTTGGTTTCTCTGCAGCAGCAGTTCCTGACACAAAAACATTCTCAGTTCAAGGCGCCATCCCTGCCGTGTAATCACATTGATGCACGATCAGCATCTACCATAAGTAAAACCCTTTATGCACATGTATGTTGGAACCCATCTACGTAGAGAATTGGTCGTATTTGTGATTAAATGCAGTTTATCTTTGAAATACTTTATTATATCAGTCTGCCCTCACCATACTAATTTGCTCATAACCCTTTTCTAAACCAACTAGAAAACACACTTAACAAAAATAATAATTGAATTTTCTTTTACTCTATTATGATGCTTCCTCTTGCCAGGATTTATATTTTTAAGCTGTTTTCGTCAAGTAGCTCTGAACCACTACCATGCCTTTAAAGGACCTAGCATGCTTTGTCAATGCCAAATGAATAACATCATCATAATTTCTGAGAGAATACTCAGAAGAACAATAGCTGTAAACAAATGTAAGCATAACTTACATGAAAAAAATTACTTTTCGCAGTCCACTGAACACACACTTACAGCTGTAACATATTTTTAAAAGATTTAATACACCACATAATCTGCAATTTATGCCCATATGAACAGGAAAATCAATATAACTACTGCAGGATAACTAGTGACTCTGAGAATTAGAATATTCACATGATAAAATATAATAATTAATGAATACGGAGTTTGGCCACTTGGTACAAGTATTTATGCATATTTGAAAATGCAAAATATTTTAGACCTGAAGTGTGATTGTGCTCCCACTGAAGTGCTTATTTCAAGGCTCA
Source organism: Pomatostomus ruficeps (assembly GCA_013400735.1). Classification (NCBI taxonomy): domain Eukaryota; kingdom Metazoa; phylum Chordata; class Aves; order Passeriformes; family Timaliidae; genus Pomatostomus; species Pomatostomus ruficeps. The sequence continues at coordinate 49,849 of VYZT01037120.1, forward strand.
AATGAACCAAACTGAAGCTTTTGGAAGTGGAGCAAAATGCATACTCTGTTTTTAAGCAACAAAATAGCAGAAGTAGACTTTTATTTGGCTTCCCTTCAAGAAGTAGAGTTTGAGGCACATTTACCTTGAAAGAGCATATCACAAACCCTTAAAAGCAGAGCAGACAAAATACCTTCATGCTTTATCGTGTTTCTCACGTAATCAGCTGAAGCAGGTGAAACACAAAACCCTGAACTTGTTTTTTAGCAAGTAAGTGAGAGGCAAAAGGAATAAATTTTCAGCACTAGGGAGCCTGTCATGGAACATTCGGATCTTGACCTAAACGCTTGTAGGAAAAAAAAAAACCCCTTAATACCGAAAATCATAATTTTCAAATATTGGGTTCTATTATTTTTCCATTTCTGTTGCTAATCATGTTTTAGTAAATTGCTTCCTTTTACTCTTTAATTCAGAATTATTGCTTTGGTTTCTTGCCACTAATCAAGCTTTTTTAAAACCTTTTTTTCATGTGTCGTAAATCCATTAAGACAATTTCCTTCTTAAGCTCACTTCCTTTTGCCAAATGAAGATCATCAGGACATACTGCACGTGTCCAAAGGGACAGCAGAGCTAATGAATATGTATGTTTTATGTCACAACAGAGCACTCCCCTTGTTCTGCAGTATCGACCTCCTCTTATGTGAGTAAATAACAGGTGAGCACTTGTGCATGAGGATAAATGGGGTTAAAACTGCCATACAGAGACATATTTTATTGGAACAAAGTGGGTGCACAATAAATAGAGATTTAACTGATGCTGAATTATTTTTATATCATGTTGTTCTAAAATGTTAGAAAATCACCTTGCTTTAAAACACAAGACCAAGTTACACAGAGTTATTTAAAATATTTCACTTCAATTAATAGCAGCACTCTGTATAAATTCCACTATAATATAATTTTAATATGTTTTTCACTCATCATACCTAAAAAAGTAGGTATGTATTTCATAGCTTTATGTATAGCAACAAAAGGTTAATTCCAGAGATTCATCTAGCCAGTTCTATTTGCTTTACAAATATGAAGGCAAAGCTCAATTTCGATGTTTCAAAAACACTCAGGTTTGACCCATTACATTCAACTAACAAAAGTGAAAAAGCAAATTTATATGGGCCAGCAACAAAATGCTCCAGCTTGCAATCAGGAATACTGCTTTCCTTTTAAAGCACTTATTTCAAAACCTATGCTTATAGGAAAGGTATGAACAGTTGCTTTACTCAGATTAGAGTACCTCTGCTAATTAGCTAAATGAGAACAAATACTGATTAAATGTATATATAGAAGTAATCTGATACTCAAGAAAAAAAAATCCTTAACATGTGTCCACAGTATACAAAGCTTTCACAAAAATTGTTTATGTTATTTATGCTTTTTGGCAATCTGCACATTAATTTTTAATGAAATAGTAAAGAGATGTTGTGTCTCACACTTCAGTAAAAATATTCTATAACCAGGACTGGTTGACATAGTGCATTAATTCAGTGTCCTTCACTCCTGGGACCTGTGTATAATTTAGTCCAGCCTGAAGAAAATAACTTTGATCTGAAGGCTGTGGAAAAAGCTACATATGAAATGAGTTTTGGTGGGTTTAGTGTTGTTTCTTATATACAAGACGACATATGAAGATAAACTGCTTTAGAATGCTCCTGACATGGCCCAGGATTAAGAGCAGGGAGCTCTTAGCAGAGCTCATCCACTCTCTCCCTTTTTCCCATTGTACCAGATACACACCACGCACATTTCTCTCTACTATACGCATCAGAGCAGCTAGTGCTGGCACACACTGCCTTTCAAAGAGAATATCCTATGCTAAAGGATTGCATTAACAACCTGTACCCTGATTTGGTGTCTCCATTAAAAAAACCCAAACAGACAACAATGTCTATATTACAACATGGGAGATCACGCTGTTGTAAGAAGGGATGATGTTACCACATGGAGCCCGAGATTTCCTCCCCAAGGTAAGGAACACCTAAGCTAAGTCATCAGAACTGCACTAATCACGCTCTTAGGGAAAACAGAGCTCCGGCACAGCTCCTTCCCCGGCTCGGCTGCGCGAGCAGCTGACCCTTCCTTTCCTTCCTGCTCCCCCCAAAGCAGAGAAACAAGATTAAAAGCAGAAGCACAACCAAAGAACTGACATCCTAGAAAAACTAAGCTGAGATAAATCTTTCCCCCACTTAAACCTTTCAATTATTGTATTTCACAAATTCCAAAGATTCTTTCTTGCTCAGTCAATAAAATGTATCTGAATTAACTACTGAAAAATAGAATATAGCCAATTTTTTGCATGCTCTTGGTTTGGGACTTAGTGTATTATTTCCTGAGCATTTGAAAGGAACTATACAGATTGTTCAGTTAGTTTGACAAATTATCTGGGGGACAGGGAGAGGAGGAACAGGGAATTTGCTATAGACAAATATAGAAATATCTCCTTTTCTCTCTCTCTCTCTCAATTTATATATTTTAGATACACAGGCACCAAGGCACCTGAGAATGTCTCAGCTGAGAAATTGAACTCTGTATATGCTGATACTTTTTCCATATTCCTGGAGAGAGTGGTAAGGAAAAGAAACTAACTCCTCATATTAAATGTTGGTTCTCCTTTCTCAAAAAAAGAAGCAAAGTTCATCCTGCAACAGGAAAAGTTGAACCATGTCCTAAGACACACAGTATGTCATTGAGAGGGTGCAGAGGCAGAAAAAGACGGCAGAAAAAAATTAACATGCTGGTTTTAAAAACAGAAAGAAATTATAGAGCCCAGCTGATAAAATGTCACATTCCTCTGCAGCTATCACACAAATTTAGCCATTTCTGTAAGCTTCCTTCAAGATACAACAAAAATCTAAACCATGCAATAATCATATCAATAACTAGCTGAGTACCGTTGATAGCTTAAATAACAATAATCTGTGTTATTTTTCTGTAATTTTGCCCATAGTCTTATTGCATATGTAGTCACCTAATGATGAAATACTTTTAAAATTTGCTTCAGGGTACAGAAGTCAAGCTCCACTGATTAGCATCTCAAAGCGCACTACAGGCACACATTTGTATAGCAGAATAATAGCACTTGTGGTTGTATGCTGCTAAAAAAACCCCACGCCCCCGCCCCCCATTTTTCTTGATGTTTGATGATGTATACTGATGAAAGTCCTTTCTCTCACAAAATATATATAATATATAACAGCTAACTGTAAGAATTTCAAAGACAAGGTAGAAAGGCAACATCACAAAAAGGAGTCCAAAAGGGGTTTTGGGGCCAATACAAGATACTTAGATCCCAGGTTCATGGGCTTGATTCTTCTGTCACTTCTCTGGTTTGAAGTCTGAAGAACTACTGAAGTTTACCATTTATTGCAAAGGAGATAAATGTGCCACATTAAAATGTGTTAATTACACAAATTATATTTTATTCACCAGTATTTGCGGTTTGGGGCATCTGTTTAATAAAAATTCATCACAGAAAATATTTCATTAAAATCTTGATAGCGAGTTCTGATATTCACTGCACTAGCTCAGTTTCTGATTAATTTCCTATGTCTAATTAGGTAGCATTCAAACTTCATTGAATGTGAACCTTCCTAAAATTCACTGTAAACTGACTGGACAGTGTCTGATTTCAGCCACATTCTGAGACTCCAGTCCAACAAATCACTCTCAGCAGCCCTGCATCCTTCCCCGTGTGTTCCTCTTCTGCCATTTCTCCAGGCATAATTTATTGCAAGGTTTTAGCTAGAAAAGTCTCCATCTAATTTTGTTTCAAATAATATTAGAAAAGTGCATCCACATGGATTTAGTATTAAAAATGCTATACACTATCAACAGCAACATTAGAATCTCACTAAGTATTCAGCAGTTAAAGGCTTAAATTATTTTTTCTATTAACACTTCTCTTTTCATCCAGAATGTGTAAGTAACATACAGGAATGACTTAAAGAATGCTTAGCATTAATATAATTAAACACACTTAGCATCAAGAATTAAGTTCATAAACAAATAAATATTCACTGAAGTATTAGATATCAGTAGTAAACATTTATTAAAAGTTGTTTTTACTTCAGAAAAATAATTTTTGAAGCTAAAACAAAGACCAGATTGAATTATGAGGTATTGTTAACACTGTGAGAGTTTTGTGATTGCATGTAAAAGATTTACAGAACTGTAAAAGATTTACAGATAACAACTGAAAGGTGCATTACACTAATCAGAGGAATGCATAACCTCTGCAAAGCAGGTAGGAGTGAATCATTTTAATTTTCTCACTTCTTACACTTTAATATTATTACACAAGTGAAGCAAAGGAAACCTAAATATGACCCTATTTAGATATACTAACTGAAAAGCCTTTGTAGAATTTTTAAGCAAACAGGATTGTGCTTCCAATGCTGCCCATCTAGTTTTCCAATGTGTTAAATTGGATGGCTACTTGGACAGCTCTCTATTCATTACTGAACTGTGGAAAGGAAACACAGAGGTGGCATTTTCCTTTTAAACCATCTAATGCCTTGTAGCCAGATTCCAAAGCATCAAGGAGAGATTTCTTTTTTCTTTTTTTTTTTCCTTTTTTTTCCCTTTTTTTTTTTTTCTAGACAAGCTGTCGTAATTGAAATGAAGTCTAATCAGACTCATTACTGTTTTCAGCAATTTGCACCACCAAAGATGCTTATTAGGTAACAGTGTTTAATAAACCGCTCTTTAGAAAACTACCAGTAATGAGCTCTTAACAGCCAATCTTTAGCGTGAATGTAATGTGAAAAGTGTTCCTAGCACTGAATAGATTTTCACATTTAGTAGTGTCATAATTAAGCTCAAGGAATTGGTAGCTGTGATGATAGATATTTACTGCAATATAGACTTTCTTTCCCCTGAAAATATATTTGAAAATACTCAGGGTTCAGTATTTCCAGAAAAAATTTAAAAACTGTTTAAAAGACTGTGCGAGGCTAGATTAGGTCTATAAATGATACTTAATCAGAGAGTATTTAGGGAATGTACAGAGTACTGTGAGTCCGGTATCAACTACAAAGCATGCATAAAGTTAATTCCACCTAGCTTTGTTTGACTGCTCTTCATTCTCTTAAGAATTTCAGTCATTAATATACAAATAATAAACGTTGTTGTCACCAGCTGAATAATAATGAACTAAAATGGCCAATAACAGGAGATACTTGAAGAAACACTTGTCAGTTCTCCTTCCACAGTAACAGCTGAAAATGCTTGAGAAAAACCAGCAAATTACTTGGCTTCAAAATCAAATTATGGATGTCTAATAAATGTATATATTTACACACACGTACATACATACAGCTAATGGTGTTTCTCCTACATGTTTCACATACTATCAACTCCTAATACGTACTTAGCACCAAAACCCCCAAATTCTGAATGCAAAGAACACCACAGCTCTGAAAATGTAATATTGTGACATATATTATTCATAAAAGACAGCCACCCACAAAACCTAAATTTTCATCAACAGAAGGTTCAATTTAACTAGATGTACACCTTGCTGCACTAGTCGCATCAATACCACTACCTAACAAATGCTGAAAGTGGCAAAAAAGAAAATAAATTGCATGTATAAAGTCTAGCTAATTAAATATCCAGAGTGAATCGTGAGGAATAGCTTCTGTTCTCTCATACAATTGATTTCAGCTTGACATAATATTTAAAGTTATCAATAAGAAATGACCGAGACAACCTTTTTCTCTCCCACTAGGAGAAATACAGGGATGTAAATGTTGTTTTGCTTACTAGAGATTCCACTGGACAAGGTTTGTGTTGGCAGCCAAGACTTTAGAAAGAAGCGCATAAACACAAGTAATCAATAATGAAACCATCAACAAAATGATGAAGACCAGTTCTCTTGGACCAGGATTTTTATATCGGAATTCCATGTTGAGATGTTAAGAAGAGTTCCTTACGGAATGAGTGCTCTCATTGCATCTTTTGTATACCCTAGCCCCAAACTTCAGCAGCCCTAAAAGCAGCCTCTAAGCCTCTGTATCTGTTTGCAGCTTTCAGAATCAATAGGACAATGAGAACTGAGACTACCAAATTAATGCCAGTTTCATTTGATTTTGTGGTATGTGCTTCTTTGCACTACAAAGTGCAAAAAGGAAAAAAAACCCAAGACAACCCCACACCCAGAACTCACTCCCAGATGGGTTTTTTGTAGCTTTAAGATCAAAATATCTTCCCGTTTCTAAAGTCTGAACTGAATTTTACTTAGATCCAACATTTTTAGTGCGGCTGCTGCTTATCCTATCATGCAATTCCAAACTCTGCACCTTTAAGTCACATACTTAGCTTCCACCCTTTGCAAAATAACATAACATAAAATACAATAAAATAAAATAACAGAGACTCCACAACTGCTTTGGACTGCCTCCTCTTGTACTTGTGAATAATGCATTAAACTTCACGTCATTTGTGAGCGACAACCCGATGGTCCAAGATGCATAATATGCATTTTGTACTGTTGATTTTACTAAGCGCAGATGCTCTGAAGCATCAATTGTTCATCGGTAAGTCCTTCAATATCATATATTATGATATTTTTTGTAGTTTAAAATTGGGGTTGATAGAAATGTAGCATCCACAGAAGGTATTTTAGGCATCATTACAAAGCTATGGTTACCATCCTTTCTTACTCCTAACACAAAATTAAAGTGGGGGGAACCTTCAGTGTATTCCCTCTGTAGCTTAGCACTACCACAAAAACAACAACAACAAGTTAGAGAATCACTTTTGTGCCTCAGATCCTCTGTATTTTATCAAGGCTACAAAACACCAGTCTGCTCACCTAAGATGCTGACCCCAAACAATGCCTGACTTTCAATAGAAATTGAGACTTTTCCTTCTGCTATCTGTAGGCCTGCTTAGCCTGATCACAAAAGTCTGATCTGACTTTTAGAGGAGTTTCCATTGAAGAACTAGGACCCACCAAATTTTACACTACTTCAGGCTGCTACCCTGAGATGGTGTGTCATACATACATGAGTATGGACTAGCATACGAAACTGCAAAAGCGTAGGAAGTCAAAGAAGGAGGTGAAGCTACAGGGGCAGGTTAAACTCCAGGCAGAATTTGCCTCAAAACACTGAATTGGTCAGAAAGAGCAGCAGCATCCTATAAAAAGGACAGTGAGAAGAGCTTTAACGCCCCTTTTTAAGTTAAGGTGCTGCCATCAATCAGTGCCTCCACGGCACACAGGTTGAGGACTCTCCACAGGGCCAAGCAGGACATGACAGCTCAAGTGGGAATGTTCGCTGTCATCAAAACCAGAGCTGAGCCCTGGAGTGGCTTGTCTCAGGACAACTCCACCAAAAGACAGCATAAATAGCAGAAACTGGACTCCATGTACAATTTATTGCACTTTCTAGAGTAGCACAGACACTTTCTTCTTCATCAATTAAACTACAATATTATAGCTCACCTTCTTTCAACTAGCACCCAGCATCAACCACAATTTGCCCTTCAGCAAAAGGTACCATAAATAATTGTAGGGTATCTTTAAGTACAGAACACCTCAGATTTCTCTGATCTCTTTACGGCAATTTTCCAGTATATAAAGGGAGACTACAAGAGAGTTGGAGAGGCACTTTTTATAAGGGCATGTGGTGACAGGACAAGGGGGAATGGCTTCAAACTGAAAGAGGGCAAGTTTAGATTAGGTATTAGGAAGAAATTCTTTACTGCGATGGTTGGTGAGGCGCTAGAACAGGTTACTCAGAGAATCTGTGGATGCCCCAAGCCTGGAAGTTTTCAAGGCCAGATTGGCTGTGCTTTGAGCAATGTGGTCTAGTGGAAGGGCATGGCATGTCCATGACAGGGAAGTTGGAACTAAGTGATTTTTAAGGTCCCTTCCAATCCAAACCATTCTATAATTCTATGGGGGTTTTTTGGGTTTGTTTTTTATCTGGCATAGAAAGCAGCTTGGATGAAATACCATGTGATATTGTTTCCTTTGATGTCCTGCATGGGCTTTTTTGGTTGGCTTTTTCAAAGGAACAACCCCCCCAAAACCCAAAAATAAACTCAGTTGTTCCAATATAAGCAACCACTTGTCCGAACAACTGCACACAAACCAACTCTGCAGACTGCCAAGGCTACTGTTCTATTATGACACATTTACAAAAGCTACATAATAGATGAGTTGCAGCAGATGAGAACATTTGTCCAACAGAACCATAATACTTTATCTTAAGGCAGACAATATTCTCTGCATTTCAGACTAGTTTAAACACACAGACTTGCCTAGTAGTTCTTTCTTTAAAAGTTGAGCAGTCTAGTACACAACTTTCCTAACTGAAATTGCTTATGGAAATATCTCCTTATGAAATGAAGGAGGCAAAAGGAACACCACCAGGTCCTACACAATATAGCTGCAGGTTTTTCTGGGGAACAGGGGTTAATAAAGCAAATGCATGTGTAAGTGAGGAAAACATTCGCAGGCTTTGGGGGGATTGGGGTGAGCGCAGCAGACTCTAGCAGTCCTTGTCTTTTACTTTATTTTTCATTGAGTCTATTTTCTCCTTCTCCACTACAGAGCTTTCTATTTATTTCAGCATAACTCTGTATCTTTGTCATTAAACAACCGAATTCTAATAAAAAGCATAATGCAAACAGCCAGTTGTGTAATGAAAAACAACACAGGGTTGAAGGGGAGTTCCTGCCTGATCTCAGCAGCAGATTAGCTTATGCCCTGCAGCACGGGATAGGGAATATGTTCCTCACTATTACAGTATGAGTCTGTATTTGTATTTTATGTGGATTTTTAAAGAGAGGAATTATAAAGCTTTTATTCAGAGGATCTCTCTCTCTCTCTTTCCATGTATACATACGTATAAATATACACATATATTTATTTCCCCTCCCAGAGCAAAGATTATGTTTAACTCTAGTGACGGCTCAATGTCTAGTCTGGAATTAACATAGAGAAAAATCACACAAACAGAAAAGAACCCTCATGTTTTGGACTATCCCAGTACAGACTACATCAACTGCAATCCTGAATACATATCCTTTTGAGAAATTCTAAGTGACTCTTTTTTCATCAACCTTCCTGCTGCACTATAGTATACAGCAATATCATTTCTGCATAGAAGACGACACAGTTTTATTTTCAAAAAAATGTAAAAAAATTTAGTTAATTGCTTTTATACTCAAGCAATGTTAAGAGTTTATTCACTGGCAACAACAGGAGATCTCCAACAGACACAGATCTTTCAGATACATCTTTCTTCCTGTATCTGACACACATGACCTCCTCCTCCCCTTCCCCGTTCCTCAGTTCTTTACATGCATTTCTGCACCATCCTCTATCTCAGACTTAAAGCTGTGCCAAATCAAGAGTACCAGTGCTAAAGGGTGGCCAGAAAATAGGACAGCAAAGGTTTTTGAAGTGAACAAAGCAGCATCCTGTTCCTACCACCTATCAAGCATGTTTCTGGTTTTTTCATGTACTGAAGGCTAGGTTGGGTGATTGCCACTCACTTCAGGAATTTAACTGCAGATACTGCACAGGCCTTCAACACACTCACTGCCAATGACTGGTGAAATTCATGTGGAGCAATCCCGTCTCAGTCTATGTCAGTGCACTCGCTAAGTGGCAAGTGAATGTCTAAGCCACTATACCAGTATGTGGGATTAGCTGCTCTGAAGATACAGCTAATATTGAGAATTAAAGAGTAAAGTAGACAGCAGGAACAGGAAAATCACATTTATGAAGACTTTAGAAACTTCAGTCCATAAAATGGAAAATGAGGCAGAACCTTTATACTTAAGTCTTTGCTAAGTACGAAGCTAAGGTTAAGAAAGACTTAAATTTGCCCATGGCCTTACTTCTTATCCCTTTTTCTTTTTTAGGTTTTGATTTTCTTTTTTTCCTTTTTTTTTTTAACTTCTCATGGTTTTCATTAGGCACATAATCATCTAGGCATATTATTACGCAAAGATCTTGTGTCACCTTTTCAAGAATGCATCCAAAACATTTCAAATAAATATCCTATATTTGATTTAATAAAAATTGCCTTGAGTTCTATCAATTGTTTTTAATTCTATATATTAAACTGAGTTTGCCATGACTGAACTAAAAGGTACTTGATAACAAATGGTTACGGGGCATGGGTTGATATTTAAGAGCTAAGGTTGCACCAAGGTAGGTTTGATGGGCCATTTTGTATTGAGGATAACCAGCAATGACATTTCTTAAAAAAAGTCTGGATTGCTAAAGAGCAGGAATGCTCTAAATGCATCAGTGGAAACTGCTGCTGAGCATGACTGCTTTTTTTAATATTTTGACTATTTTCAAAGGAAAGACAGTCATGGTACAAATGTTTTTTCAATAAATCTCTGGTGAGTACCGGGCACTTCTAAGATCAGTTACACAGCATACTCTTAAAATGATTAAACTGTCTCTCACAGCACTTTAAATGATAGACTGCCCAGAAAAAGCACAAGTGCCCCACAAATTAGGAATTGTAGCAGTAGTTGATAAGCTAGAATGAGCTCTGGGGCGTTTTAGGACACACCTCACCCTCATTACTGGGCTGCCCCTCTTGGAAAAACGCTTCCCCTTGTGTAAGGTCATTCAACTAGATTAAAATATCTCACTGTAACGTTACCTCTTTATAACACCTCACATACTTGGGTATAGAAGTGCTGGTTACAGGATGAACAATGAGCTTACTTTTATATGCACTGTATAAAGATACCACCTGTGTGATTTAGTTGAAAAGGAAAATTTAATCTGTATTTCTGGGATGGCTCTATCTAAAGTCAAAAGTTGCTATGACAGAGAATTGAAATTGTTTGAACAGCTCCCCTGCTCTCTTCTTCAAGTTGTTATGAATGTCTGTAATTTAGGCCTCTGTGTTGCTAACATGCATGTGGATATCTCGTTAGTCATATGAGTAAAGCTGCATAATTAGGCAGTGGTGTAATTTGTAGCTTCCAACTCTTTCTTCCACCTTCCTTTCCTGATGCTCCTTGAAGAAACTGTGATTTATGTTGGTGGCAGATCGTGCCACCGTTATTCACAGAAATACCCTTTGCCTGAGATTTCTTTGAAATTAGTCACAAGAATTAAACCTTCTCGCAGTCACGAAGGACAGGGATATACCGCGACAACTCCTCCGCCGCCCACACATGCAGGGACTATGATTGCTGGGATGGGAATTTGGGCAGGTGACCAAATGGTTAACTATGCTTATCCTTTCATCCTCCAAACTGACAGAGACTTCCTTAAATTCTTAGAACTCCTTTTACAGAATCTCTGTTTGACAATTTCTACATGTGCCCAAATGTGCACCAAGTTCATCTCTATTAACAGGAAATGAAACTGAAATAAAGAGGCTCTCCTCGTGTTGACTGCAGGCATTTCAGATTTCATGGCAGCCCGTGTCTCCCCAGTGCCTTTCACATGGAAGAGATAATGTGTGTGAAGAAAAACAAAATTGCAGGTTTAGTAATGTCAAAATCTGATTTATGCCAAAATAGAGATGTCAACAATAGCAGAATAAGTGACAAGTGTTAAATTACCCAAAGAAGTAAATTCTGTAATTATTTACCTCTCTGGCATGTGATCCTTAACAACCTCCAGACCTAAAAGGAAGAGCAGTAACCATGCACATTTTGAAATTCAGCATTTTTTCTTTTCTTTGAGAAAATACTTTTTGCTCCCAATTTTTTTTTTAATACAACCAAGTGCCACCATCAACATTTCAAATAAAACGTCAGCATCAAGCCCCACAGCTGAATATGCTGGGAGCTGAGTATACAGTCATCTGCAAATGGACAACTTTAACTCGATTCCTGGCACCACTGGCCACGCTGAGAATTCTTCTATCTCTTCACACCAGGGGTTTGCTCTTTTAAGCATTGCTCCCTGAAGGGAAGGCAAAACTAGAGAAAGAGGATTTCCAATGACCCTGCACAGATGAATGAATGTGTCAATGGTGAATATTGGTTCAGCTTTGAAACAGGGAGTCCTGCAGTGGCTTCTCTGCTTTATCCCCACTAGTGAGTTTCCCTGTGGACTTCAATGTGTAGGAGGCCTTTAGGGAACAGATAATAAATCGGGGGGGGGGAGAATCAACAAAACAGTTTTAGAATAGTAAAAAGGCCTTTCTCCAATTATAACCTTAAAATTATTTCTTAGAGATGAACATCTCTTTGGCATAGCTGGTTACAGAAATTGGTTTTAAAAAAGCTTAAATAAATAAGGGGTCCTTGCTAGACAGTTGACATTAAAAGCCAGAATGCCCTTTCAGCACATATTTAATTTTGATGGGTTTCCATTTATTCACTTGTTTGTTTCTGGTGTAAAGATGATATAAAAACAGTTGTGAAATTGTGAAAATTTTAATTGCTCTCTCCTTCAGGGTAAGCCTGTTCTCTTTATGACCGATGGCACAGTGAAAACAGTGACATGAACAAACTAAACACGGGAAGGAAAGATGCCTCTTCTCACCTCTGTAACTCTCCTATAACTCAGGTAAACACAAGAGCACTTGCTAAGCAGTAGCAGAATACACATTTACTTCTACAAGCCTTTCAGTTCATTTTGATTCAACCACCTATCAATCAACGACACAATGTAATTTCCTAATTGTGCCAATATTCATGGTTTTAGCTCTTTTAATTCCGAAGAACATATGTTTCAGTAAGGCAGAAGTCTAATTATTTAAACATGATGTAGAATAATATTTCTCTGAGGCCATTTTTGTACAAGTTCTAGTTTTTTAAAGTTGCCATATAATTGAATCTGTATAGCAAATTGTTTTTTTAAAAATAACACAAGCTTCAAGTAAAGAAGGATGAATAGTTAAATGCCCAGTAAATGCTGCTTTTCCCCCTTTATGTATACAAAAGTTTTATTTTTTATCAGAGCAAACCCAATATATTCAAAGTGATATGTACAATTTTTCAACTTTAAGAACCACAGAAGAGCAAGAGCATCTTTTTTTTTTTTTTTACATCATAACTTTAATGTATAGGAAAACCCAACCAACCAATCCAAAAGAACCCACTCAAACTCCAAAGAAACAACAACAACAAACCCTCCCAAATCCAAAAATCAAACAAACAAACCCCAAACACACCCCCTACCCCAGGACCTCTGCACAGGTTTCTACAGGTTTGAAAATTAGGTTGCCAGTCAGTTACTGTCTAAAGCTGAATGCATGCTCTTTAGCTATAACAATCTTATGCAAATTAAAGTTTCTTATTATAGAATTGCTAATGAAATATTTACATTTACCCCTAATGTTGCTGAGAATTAAAAAAAAAAAAAAAAGATATCTAAAGGGTTGGGCAACTTTAGTCATTAATATAATATGCAGATACCGAATATTTTTGGATACTCGGGGGTATTAGCTATACATTTCATAGATAGCATCACATATTGTTCTGTTTCAGCTAAGAAAGAATTTGGGTAATCGGATTTATAGTCTATAGCATTTCCTAAGGATGCTGCCTGGGATTTGCCTCTTTTCAAATAGTTGAGATGTCAACGTTCTTTTAAGACTATTTTTTAAATACCAAGCAAGAACTTCATGAAGAGCTGCACTGATTTCCAATTATGTTAAAATTAATTTGTTTAATCAAGCTACAAGAAGTTGAACTGGAAAACTTCCACCACATTAAGTAAGGGATTATTACTCACAAGAAATATTTTCAATGTCAGACAGACTTGCAGCCAGAAGCCAGCTATACATCTTACAGAGAAGTAAGATGTGTGCCTGTTTCTCCTGCCTGACTACTTTTTTGAAAGCCTTCCACAACAACACCAAAATGAACTCTAAATACAGTGTTCACTTGTTTTTTAGTTTTGCTTTAATCACAGCCAAACAAATTTCCAGGAATAAGGCTTAAATAGAGTTACCTTTTACAAGTGTGCATTTTCTTTTATATGGTAAAGTGGACAGGAAAAGATATGGAGATTCCTGACAAGTTGCTCTGCCTCTTGTCTCAGGAATGTCTAATAAACAAGGATATTAGTTCATCTGGCCCACTCTCAGCATTTGGTAATAAATGTTTCCCTTTTAAAACACATTTGCAAACTTGTAAAAAAAGAAAAAAGGGCTTTATGTTGTCATAATGCATGAAATCCTTTAATTTTATTATTCATGATCATTATCAAGTTAATTCTGTTGAAAAAAGGGAAGAAAATTTTGGCATAATTTTGGGATGATAGCAGTACAGATGAGATTTGCTCCCATAACCTCCTTCTGAATGGTGATATATGCAAAATAATCCAAAATGAGTTGCTTTCCAGTCCCTTTACAGACTACTTGACATCCACTGCTCAAGTGTTTCAAACCTTCAGTCGCTGACTGTAATAGTGCACAGATGGAACAATATTTATTCTGTCAGTGGAAACTAATTAGGATGACACTAACTCTGAACATTAAACCAGAAGGAAAAAAAAAAAGAAAAAAGAAGAAAAATCACACTTTACACAGTATGGCACATGATCTGTGAGTTTACAAATAAATACTATAAATTTTAATGCATTTCTGTTACATGGGAGACATGACCATCTTTGCTGTCGCTGCTGCACATGGTAGCCAGAGATGGGCTTGCAGAGCCATATCTGGATTTGTGCACAAACACCCCATCTCCACTATCAACTCACTTCACGTCAGAAACTGCATCCCAACAACTTCCTCTCTGCCCAAACAGCACATCAGGCTTGCGTATTATTTCACATAATTTTTTAGTCAGCCACACAGTCCCTGTCACCAGGACGTCACCCCCCTCAGCCTGCAGTCCTTCAGGTCCGGCTGTGCTGATGTCACAAGCTGGGCAGAGTCAAACTCCATCAGGGAGGTGACCAGCCCCAGCACTCTGCTCCTCCCCCTTCACTCCAGCCGCACGCAGGCATCAGGAGCCTGGCTGCCCTTCAGAATAAAAGGTCTCATTTGGTAAATCATCAGGTCTGGTATCCATATCTATATCTAGATATGCACCCTCCATCCCTCCGTGCAATGGCTGGCTCACAGCTGCTCGAGACTCAAGATTGCACATGTGACCTCAGGACACAAACTGGTGATTTTCAAAACCTCATTACAGATCTAAATCTGCATCTTTTTCTCTCTTTAATAGCTTTAAGTCACTTGATTTTTGATGTTCATGAGTTTGAATAAATTGGTTCACAAATATTTAATGTTTTGAAGACCTCCACGGTACAGCTCAGATTCACAAAATTATAAACACAGTTACAGCATGGTCGTTTACTATTACACTCAACTACCCAATTGCCTTTCAGCACTATTTTCTTTAAATGAATGGATATGTCAGGGGAGAATCAGGTTTGTTATTCATAGGCATTTGTGTAGATTCACCATTCTAACATCTTACTCTATAATAATGAAAT
Organism: Pomatostomus ruficeps; assembly: GCA_013400735.1. Lineage (NCBI taxonomy): Eukaryota > Metazoa > Chordata > Aves > Passeriformes > Timaliidae > Pomatostomus > Pomatostomus ruficeps. The sequence goes on from VYZT01037120.1 coordinate 65,273, forward strand.
TTTGTAGGGGAAAAAGAAAGACGTATGTGCTTTTAACAATGTTGACTTCTGTAATTTGAAATGGCAAATTAATTGGGACCTAGAAAAATCCAGAGGAAAAAAGAATATCAACTGCCCACAGTTAAGCAAGCGTTAACATTTGGGAAGTAAGGCATCATAAAAAATCGTCCCATTAACTCTGTTAATATAACATGAACTGGGAAGAAACAGAACTGCCTGGAAGGTGTGATCTCAAAGGCTTCTTGTCCGTGCAGTGACATGATTCTCTAGAGGTGTTTAAAAAAATAGATTTGGAAGTGAAACTTTCTGTATTGGTAGTGTTCTTCACTTGGCATCTCTCAGCAACCAGGAATGTGCTGGTGCAGAATTTCATTTTGACTCCATCCCTATTACACAAAAAGTAATGGTAGTAATGAATATGTTTTTTATAAACAAGATGTTAAGCAAACACTTCTTCAACACTTCCATCCATAGCCACTAGGCTAATAAAGGATATTGTCTATGTATACAAATCTTTTTTTTCTCAGCTCAATGACACTAATTCTGAATTTTAATTATTTTAATCTGAAAACATTTTTTAAAGCACCTCCTAAACTGGGATACTAAATGTGCTCCATGAGCTTTGTTTATTTATTGATATTCATGTCACACCTCAAAGGCTACTAAACTGCAAACTTACGCTTTAAAATAAATACTTTTTTTACAAACTTAATTCAAATGCAGGGCACAACATAATGAGTAAACCTGCAAAAAATGATGAAGTGCATCTTATTTCTAACTGATGATAATATCTTCTGTGGATGCCAAATACCATCTCTACTGAAATCATACCTTGGCTTGACAATAAAACTGGAAGTTACTCAAGTGTATTGTAGCCAACTGTCAGGTTTAAAAACAGTCACAACATACTATTAGTGGCATTCAGCCAATCTCTTAAGGAACACAATGACCCGAACTTTATTCTGAAAACTCAGTTTGAAAGCAAATCTATTCCCTAAAGTAATTTTCAGCACTGCTTAAAAAGCTTGGAAAAATCAGATTAGAGTAAACCAGATTATGTAGATGTTATGAGAATGTAACTTCTAAAAATAACTTTATGGATCAATTCAAGTAAAATTCAAATACAAAGATCTCACCTTTCACACAGCCCTGCACTTCTAAGTTTTATAATTCTGGCCCCAAACTATCAGATTGATACAGTCTGTATAGTTAGTACAGTGTTTAGAAAGCCTAGGATATAAAACAACTCCTATACATTGAAGATTTGTGCCTTGAGAGGCTTATGTGAACACATTACTCACAGTATCTGATAGCACTGATGCACTGCATACTGTGTTTGAAATGACTATGGATGCCTAAGAAAAAATATTCTCTCAAATAAACAGGCATGCATATCTATTAGTACAATCTCTAACAGGGCACAATTTTCCTTCCATTTTTTTAATGCAATATTCCTATCACTGTTGTAAACTTCCATGAGAAACAACACATCATACAAACAGATATATAAAGATAAAAAAGAAGAGGATGCTAAATACAGACAATGAACGAGGTCCAACCATTGAAAGCTTGCCATAATCACAGAAAATGCATCCAGGTAAATGCTTAATAGAAACTCCTATGAAACTAACAGGAGTGACACATAATCAATGAAACCCCTATTAAAGCATTATTAAGATGTAACCTTGTTTATTCTAAGTAATATAAAACCTAGCCACTCACACATAAAAGCCATCCATGCACTAGCCAGCCTATCACAAAAATGGTCAGATAGAGTCTAAAGGAAAACACTAACAGATACTTCAGGAAAAGAAGCATACACTAACTCTTCAATGCATTTGGTCCAGCAAATAAGTTAGATGTTCTCAATGTATGACAGCCTATATTGAACTTATTCTTTCCAAACAGCATTGACTAAATGTCTCTGTAAAATTGATTCCAAGAGATAGCAGTTTACTACTTTGTGTATTCAAATTAAGTTACTGCTTAGCTAAAATATCACATGCAAAGAAGAAATTGAGTTAGTCTCAACATGTGGCTAAGTAAGATAACTTGTTTCATGCATAGCAACTCTACAGGCCTTATTTGTCTGCTGATTCATGACATCTAGCTTATAACTGTAGTATTAAGAGATTTACACAGGAAAAATACCCTGTTTAATTCCACTTTCACCTTGCTAGTGAAAAAATGCTACATCAATTCAAAGCACTGCTTACCTTACTCACACTACAATTGAATCTTTGAAAAGATTTTCCGAACATGGAAATCGAGGTTCAGATTTCTTTGCACTCTTATCACACAGCTGTATTACCAGGAAAAGATATACTCTCAGCTTCAACAAAGCAACTTATGATTTAAATGAAGCATATTTATGTGTTCAACATTTTCAGTGCCATCTATAATGTCAAAATTATGCCTAATGCCTAAGCATGATAATAGAAATATAGCAGTAGCTTTCTCAGGACAAGTACAAACTAAGGAGCAACTGCAGTTCCTAATGGTCAGTTCTCCTCAAGATCATCACCAGATTCCCACTGAGAACACTGACTGTTACTCAACCTGAAATCAGGAATTTTAGCTTTGGACAAGGTAATTGTCAGAGGTAGCTTCCAGTGAAGCAAAAATAATAGTTGTGTTGTAATCATATGTAATATAATAGCGAATGGTGAAAAAATTCTAATTGTATTTATCTGACCTTTATCTGCCAAATATATCAGAAGATGCAAAACTAGTAAATAAAACAGCAGAAAGTTTCTCACTATAAAATGAATCTCCTCAAATACAAGAACTCAAAAGAAAAAGGATCCCAGAATGGGTCAGGCTGGAAGGGACCACAGGGGATCATCTGGCCCAACCTCCCTGCTCAAGCAAGGTCATCCCAGAGCACATGGCACAGGATTGTGTTCAGACAGTTCTCGAATATCTTCAGTGAAGGACACTCCAAAACCTATCTGGGCATGAATGAAAGTTGCCATGGCATTGCATAGACTTTAAGTCTAACAGTAATTTTAACATTTTGCTTTCCATTTCTACAGTTTCCAACTTTGGAGTAGGCTATTTTCTCTTCCAAAAAGATACCCCCAGTGGAGTCACAGAATTTAATCATTACTCTAATTATTTGTTGCTTTTCTGCAATTTTCATACTAAAATTACCTTTCTTAGCACTGTAAGCATCTGAACTGTCTTTGTTAATTAGCTATATGTAAAAAAGTGTCCTCATCCAAGCTACTCTCTGCAGTATTTCTTTTTTTCACCTGTTCTATGAGATAATGTAGCACTGTGGCATGGAAAAAATTAATAAAATCCTTTTGTGGCTAAAAATATACATATGTTCTTCTTTTGTTAGCTTTCACTTTCTTTTTCTTCAATCTAAACTACAGGACATTTTGACTTATAATTGGATTTTTACTGTGACATGTTTGTTTTATGATACTTGTTTCTTAAATCTCTTTCAGAACTCTGTAGAGCTGATATACACGAGTGTTTGCTCAAAGTAACAAAAGTGCAATCCAGTGGAATTAAATGCAGCTGAGTTTTGATGCTAAAATTATCTTGTAAATACAGCTTCATTGGAAAACAGTGGTAAGAAAATCTCAGGAGGCTCAAGCAAAATCTGTTTGGTTCCAAGAAGCATCCTAAAAATTTAGTTTTCTAAATTTTCTCCTATTTCTAAATATTCTCCTTTTTCCTCACTCTCCATGCAGAACTTGTTCATTTACCACAGGCTAGTTTTACGCCTTGAGAGGACAGAGAAGAAGGCATCCTGATGGTCCAAAGAGAACAGCAGCATTTTTTCTCATAGTAAAGACTGTAATGTAAAAAGAGGATGACTTTGGTATGAACAATTTGTGAAGAAGAGTTGTGAGCATGTAGAAAGAACAAAAACTAGGACAGTGGCTTTTCATCAGATATGCAGGAACAACATTCCTAGTTCTAAGGGACCCCAGTTCTCACACACAGCCTGGGACAGCAATTCTCTGTCAGAAATTCAGGAAAAGAATACTTTCCTTGCTCCTCACCATTCTACACAGTAACTCTAAGCAATCAATTTCAAAGTAGGCTGAAGCCTGGAAAACTTAACAGCTCAGACATAAATGTTCATGCCAAACCCTTTTCACCTGCCATGATTACTATCAGTCATTCTTACTAATTAAGAATAAAACAAACATTTCTTACATGCAGCTGTATGTGGGGGAGGGGGGGAGGGGGAATATTTCCTGTGAGACACACAGATAGGAACTTATTCGGCAAAAATTTCTCTCCAGAAATAACTTCTTAGCTACTGACAAGTAAAGTGGGCCAGGTCCCAGTCTCCAGCCTGGAGAACAGGTGGGGCACAGTATGGAGGTTAGTGGTCTTGAGTCCACACTTGAGTGTATGCCCTGGCTCCATTTAGTTTCTATAGATGTAGCCTGGGAGACTCCAGAGGAACAGCAAAACTTTGAAGAATTTCACTGATTAAGTTACTTAGTAATGATAGTGAAATAGCTATGTCAATTTCCTATGTATTAGACATTTATTATTTCATGTGTAAGATACATGGTAGGTCAACTTAAAACACAATGAGTCATATTCCAGGTTTTCCAGAAGCCTTCATTGGAACTTCTTTTAGTTTTAAAAAAATTAAGTCCAAAACAGAGAAAGGGCTATCAAAAAACCTGAGAAAACTTTTCAGAAAGGCAAATTTTGAGTTTTACCTTTTGCAATACAATTTGAATCTACACACTGTTTCCCTAAATTTCTACTGAGATCTCTCCCTTCATTAATGAGCACACGTCTATGCATGTATTAGTGGCAAACTAGAAAAGAAAGGAAGATTGTTGGGAGAGGCACATATTTTCAACATCTGGATTTGATTCAAAGGAAGGGGAAAATCAAGAAAACAGGGTCACAATAATGGCTTAAAGAACAGAGGGGGAATACGACAGACATCTAGAAGAAAATACTAATTTTGATGCAAATAACCATCAATTAGATGGCATGGTTCATGAATAGACTCATTAGAGAACTGGATCCAATCAGTAAGAAATACTTTTAAGGTTTGTTGCTCTGCTACTTGTGTTCTTAAACAAAATGGAAAAGTTTGGAGTGCTGCATGATGAATAAAGCTATTGCAGGAAAACAAAGTACATTGAAACAGCAGGCAGGACTGGAACACAGATACCAAAATGCATGTGTTCTTTAGGAAAAACAAAAATAGATGGAAAGGAGTGTCTGATGATGTTATAGACTGTGAAAACATAAAAAGGGATAGGTTGGCTAAAACACTCAGGTCATGTCAAAATAATAGACATAGGGGGAAAAAATGAAGTGTGCTGGAGCAGTTGTAGAAATTATTCATTAAATCTCCACAATTTTATTGGGACTTGGTGGGAATTGAGGGGGAGTCACCCATATTTAAGGAGGAAGAAGAGGTAAATTGATCCAGAGAATAATTCTTCTGTTAGTTCAAGGTTTAAATAGATATATATATTTCTGTTATATATAGATACAACAGAAAAATAGGATGAAACTCACAATGTAAGGCTGATGTAATTTATGCCAAGCTAATTTCTTTGATAATATGCCTGATTTTAAACAAAGGAATCACTGCACATCAGCATATATATATATATATATACACACATATATATATGTATGTTATCTTGTGCATTAACAACTGGAAAAATAGGAATTTGTAAAAGGATTGTAAATTAGTTAGGGAAATAATAAAAGGGATATAATGACAGACAGTATTGAAAAGACATCTGATGAACTGAAGGAAGCTTGGTAATGAAGTTCCTCATAGATCAGCTTGCAAAACTCCTCTAAATTCATTACTGAGTATGAATATGACATAAGTAGAAACATACAGTGGAAGTTTGCAGACGACACAAAATTAGGAGACACAACCAGTAGAAAGAAAAATCAAAATATCATACTGGTGAAATATCATGTTCCACATAAACAAAGGTAATGAAAAGAGTACTATCAACTATGAGATAATAGTGAAAAAGAAAGGTACAAGTTGAAACTTAAGCACAAAGAAAGTAAAAAACCCTGAAATGTATAAACTGATGTACTTTCACCAACTAATTTGATGTAAACATGAAAACAAGCTATGCAGTTGCAGAATATAAACAGGAATTTTTTTCCCAGATAGTATTAATGCCATTTAGCAGTTAAACTTCATCAGAACAGTAATTCTGATTTTATTGAGGGAAGATTAATTTCAACTGGAAAAAGAACAAGGAAGGGCTATAGGGATGACACTGGGAATGAAGAGTGTACATTCACAGAGAATAAAAGACATTGGCTTGGTCTACCCTGCCAAGATTGAATAGGAATATGACTCGTCTGTAAAAATATGATCAGCAAAGTATATACACTGGAGATGAACTATTGAAGTAAAAAAGACAACATTGGCACAAGAACAAATAAGTATAAAACAGCCATAAATATTTTTATGTTGCAAATTAGAAGATTTGTTACTCCCAGGGCAATAACATTATTGAACAGCCAACTGGAGTCCTGAAGGACAAAAATAATTAGCTCATGTTAAGACACAACTTTATCATTTTATATTATAATATATAGTGACAGTAGCAGACCGGACTTTGAGATTCCCTAGGCCCTTATGTGCTTTATATACCTATCTCAGAAGGGTTAGAGAGCTCTTCTTAGCCTGTGGAAAACTGGTGGGACTAGGCCAGTGATAAGAACATTAAGATAAAGATGGGAAATATTAACTTGGCACAGAGCCACACTAAGGAACGAACTATTCCTTGCAGGCTGGGCACAGCTCCTCTATATGCCCCTCAGAAAATGGGCAAAATCCATTTCTGATTGTGCATGTCCATATAGGGATATATTTCAAGATGATTCTGGGTATGGAAAAGAATAAACAGAAATATGAATACATTTCTCCTCAGTCCTTCAGCATTAACTCACTTCCTTGACCCAAGTTACCTAAAGGTTAAGCTCAGAACAACATTGCAGAGCCCAGCATTCCTTTCACTTGCATGGCAAAGCCATTCCTTAGATATACACTGCCTGCTTCACTCCTATTTAAATACTAATGCACTTTTTTTTTTTTTCCTTTCTTTCTTTTAATCTTGTAATTCACTCGTGCCTTCTAGTGTTGGCACCTACACTGCTGTATGGCAAAACTGCTGGGTTACATGCAGAGACCTTCAAAATATCCATTTTGAAATATGTTGTTTTTCTGTTGGTTGGTTTGTATTTTTGTTTTGTTTGTGGATTTCCTGGGATTTTTTGGGTTTGTTTTTTTTTTTTTGGTTTGGTTGGGGGTTTTTTGTTGATTGGCTGGTTGGTTTGCTCGTTTGTTTTTAAAATCGTTATCTTCAAATACAACATAGAGATTGTGCAAAGTGGTTTTCCTTTTATGAACTTCAAGCATGTGGCAGTGATCAAATGGGTACAGCTGTCCTTTAAGGACATTGGCAATTATTGTCATCATACCTCCTGTTAGGCAGTTCAAATTGCTTAAAACTTTGATAATGATTACTTGACTGCATTTAAATGAAGGTCGTTTACCCTTCCATTCCCTACTTATATAGCATCTTTCGTGCAACACGCCTCAAGGCCCTTTCCAAAGAACACTAATCAGTACACAAAATTATATTGAAGCAAATAACCTTGTCACAAATTCCATTACACAGTAAAAGCTAAATAAAAAATAATAGCTTTCCTGTCTATATTTAAAAATATATATCCACTTAGTGTCAAGCTTTTCAAGTAGAAGAGAATGCCACAGAAGAGCACAAATCCTACTGCACAGCAAGGAAATGAAAAATAAACTATTGCTACAAAATTGCTACCAATACTTCTTCTACCTTACCAATACAATGGGCAATTGCAAAAATGAGTATTCTTAAAATGCTGCCTCATTTTAAATTCAAAAATTTTCAACGGGAATTTCAAAGAAACAGCTAAAGCCATGTCTAAGAAGGCCAACCAGCCAGCGGAACAGAAATTGCCTTGTCTTGCAGTAACTGTTTAGAGGTTTGAGTGAGGCAAGACTAGCATCAATCTCACATTTACTGAAGGAGCACTGCAACTGTTTTGCTCAGCCTGCCAGTTCCAAATGGAAGAAGGATTTCTTCCTATGAATAAGGGTAATTTCTTCTTATCTACGTACACATACAACCTCCTACACTAACTCAGACAAGTGAGTGCACTTCCCTTGCAAGTCCCAACAGGAGAAAAGATGACTGATAATGTCACTCCTATTCCACAGTGGCCTTGTTGGCTACTTACTGGTAACACTGGCACCAGCTATAAATACAGCAGACTCCAAAAAGTCCAGTAGGCTCTCTGAGTTACTACAAATTGACATAAGCAAAAATATCAAGTAAAAACAGCCTGGAAATTACCTTTCCTCCTAACCAAACCAGTGATTTGATCCCCTTTAGTGGCAAACTCAGCCCTTGTCACAAGTCTGGAACCACAACAGAAACTGCAGAAAAACAATACAGACAAAAAGCTGAAATAACAAAAATCTTAGTTCACTGATAGAAGTAGCATTGCATTGATAGTATTATCTCTGCTGCAGAATATCACACACACCACAGAAAACCAGCGATTGCTCTTGCAGATATGTTTTGTGGTAGTTACTCGTCTGAAAAAGCAGAAACAAAGTGAAAACAACTGCAACCCTTCTAAAGAGAGAAAACATCCAAAGAATCAGAGGGCAGGAGTCACCCCATCTCCCACCCAGTTTAACTCCTTTTTTGGATGACAGAAATATAACAGGGAAGGGGAAGAAAAGGAAGATTAAATACAGAATGTAGCAAAAAAGATGTCCAGAAATAAGAGACTCGCTCAAAGCTCTTAGCCAAGTATTTGCCTTATTGCTGATTATAGCTTGTGAAAAATATGAAGTTGAGAAAATAAAATACAAATTAAAAAAGAGAAAAAGAACATTTTGAAAATTCATTTTGAAATTAGAGAGAAAACAACTGAAATACAAATAAATAAAACTCACACTGCACAGTAATCCACAAGATGCCTGTGCTTAAAGTGATGAAACAGTCTTTGTTCAGAGTCCTGTCTGCCAACATTTAAACAGAGTTTGGCATACTATGCAGTGATCTTTTCACATACAAAAACAAACAGATTTTTCTTGTGCAAGCTACAGACCTCTTCTGCATTTCCAACAGAAATGATTTATTGGCCAATTGACACTTCTTGAATTAATTCTTCTTCAAGTATAACCTAGGAAATTCCATCTCCTATCAGTTATGTCAAATTTGACAGCCTCAGGTGAAATTTCTCCTTTCTTAATTATTTTATTATCCCATTAATTCTCTGAATCCATTAGTAACATTCCCATGTCCGCCTCTGAAGAATTTCTCTGCTTTCTTGATGTCTGTAGCTTTCAAGAACCTCAAATAAACCACGTCCTCCCTTGGCAATCTCTTTGCTATACTGAAGATGTTTCACTACTGTAATTTCCCTTCAGAAAATAACTATTGCTTATGCATCAGGTTTTTTCCACCTTTCTGTTAGTGTCAATTCCAGAAAGAACAAACAAAGTGATCCTCTCAGAGGCAGAGGTGCTTCATTTTCACTATTGTGTGCTATGATAGTTACACAGACATTTCCTCACCCCAGGCCAAAAGAGTTCTTTTAAAATTGTACCTTGAAAATCATACATTACCTGCTGCCTATTGTTCCTCTATGACAATAAAAGGTGAAATGCACCATGTTGCAAATCTGTAGACTGAAAAACAGTGTGTGTTTGGTGGCCAAGCCAAAGGAAAGGACATAGTACAGGTATCACTCTCAAAACTGCTGGTCCCTGGGACAGGCTGCCCAGGGAGGCTTGGCACCTCCATTCCTGGAGTGTGTCAAACCTCAGCAGAACAAGACTGACTGATCTGATCTAATTTAAAATTAGTCATGTTCTGAGCAAAAGTTTGGGGTCCCTTCCAGCCCAACTTGCTTTCTGTGAATCCCTCAAGAATAATTGATCATTCCAGAAATACAGCACAGTACCTCAGATTAGCTGTGTGCTGGATTCCCCACTGGATCATATGCTGTGCTATTATTTCCCTTGCAGTCTGATACCAGATGCAATAAATACAAAGACTGGATCTCTCTCCCAGCAGTGTTGCCAGGAGATTTAGGAGACTATTTAGCTTCTGTTGGACTGTAGCCATTTTTACAAGTTGTGAGAACAGGAAAGTGGGCTGGATCACAGTGAAGCAAGGAAACAACCTCAAGGCAATACATAAGACAGTACAGTAGTTATCACCTGAGAAATGAGATAAAACATGGAAATATCCATTGTTTTGGATAATTCCAGAAGGGTAACAGTCAACAAAGCCACATAAAATGTCATCACCTTTGCCAAATGATCCAAGTACTCTCTAGAACACAAGTTTTAGTTCTTTTATAGAAGGCATTAGGTACCTTAGGGTATATTGCTCCCTCACAACACTGAGGGCATACACAGACCCTGCCTTGCCTAAATCAACACATAACCTAAAAATACTGCTGTCAGTCTAATGGAGATTAGAAATGACTGAATCTTCCCCACTTCATCTAAATTTTCTCTAGAATACCCTTATTTCTGCTGACTGAATTTAGGATCATATACTTCATCTTCTTCAAGACCTTCCTGTCCTTTTGCTACTCAGTTATGACAAACCATCAAACCACTGTAACGCAGTTTTCCAGTCACAAGGATCAGCTCAGCGCTTTTGGGGACAGTTCCTGCTCACAACTGCATAGAGATTATTTTAGACACAACTGGAAATGGCAGAGTCCCTTTGGGGTTGGCTTTTGTCAGCCTAGTATCTAATACAGAATAAATATGCTAAGAGCTCCAAATATAGTATGCTCAAATAACAAAGAAAAGAATAAGAAATAAATCTATTAATTGCAGCACAATGAAAATTTTTTAAAAAAAAAACCACTGAAAAATAAGTAGCAAATCAATTAAGCACAAAATCTGAGAGACCAAAGAGGTGCTCAAGGCTACCAAGTGCCCAATCCTAGGGTTCATTCTTCAAGATATTGAACATCACAGCACTGAGTTGGCAAAATAAGTATATCAATCACTGAAAAACCTTGTGTGTTTTCTATAAGAACGTGGCTACCCTAAAGTTAAATTGGAATTTCTTGAATTTGGGTTTAGCAATCAAGACAGCAGTTTGCCAACCTGGTTCTTTTAAAATGCTTTTCCTTGGAGAAGATTCACAATAGTAAAGTCTTCCACAATTACATTTTCTCTGGAACTAATTAAAGAATAACATTTTTCATAATCATATTTTTAAAACCTGATTTGTAAAACTTAGAGAGAGACAATTTGTTTTTAGAACTTTAAGCCAGACTGTCAGAATAATATAACACTGGAAAATATTTTCAACACAGGATTGAATCTTATCCACTTGGGTAAAAAAAACCAAAAGATCAACACCTTAATGTAAAGTTTTAGGGTTGAGATACAGTGATCATTTTGATTATCTGACAACCACAGGTTTTGATTATTTGATAATTGTAGAAGTAGGACAGGTTTATTTTTTACTTTGCCACAAATGTGTTATCTATATTACTGTCTCTGCTAAAAGAGCTTGGACAGCCTGACTAAAGATTGTACATAATTCCCGCAGTATCATCTTCATTGCTGTACAATGTAGTATGTCACCCTCATGCCTCTCAGCTGCTATCATATGATAGATACTCTGTCTTAAAGGTGGCCACCACAACGATGCCACTTCTGGAGTAGAGTGACATGTGCTATTAGCACATGGCAGATTATGATCCCTGCGCAGAAGAATGCTGTCTATCTAAAGGTACTGCTGAAGAAATACAGGTGATCTTCAGTAAAAGACAAACATGGCATCTTCAGGACAGAAAAACCAAACCACGCAACTCAGAACCATACATGTTTAAGACTATAACTACTTATGATTTTACTTATTTAAGAGGTTATATAGCCATTAGCAAGGTAACTTTACTACACTGTCTGGACAATTGGTTTATTTCAGTGGGACTTAAGAGCATCCAGATATAAACTGGCTGAACTGTTAACCTGAAGGTAACCATTCTGTATTGCCTTAGAATTAATTAGTTCCACTTTAACATGGAAAAGGGTTTCAGTGGGAAAAGTGCCAGAATAAGAACCATCAAAACAGATCTCTGGTAATCACCAGAGAGCAGGCGTATTAATCTATCTGATTATTCTGTTGAGCTGTAATAGTTCCTCAAGGGCAGATGGATGAGTTGGTGAATGAACCTGGTGTCATTCCTCAGGAGCCTGCTCCAGAAGGATAGAGGTCTGTACAAGAAAGCTTGATGGCAACAGCAGTGCTCCTATTTTCGCTGGACTGAAGAAAGCAGCTGGATACATCTCCAGACCCACTAGATGCTACCTTTGCTGAAAATTTTGCAATGCTTTCACCAGATCCATAGTGTCATTGGCAACATAGAATCATAGAAAGGCTTGGGTTGGAGGTAGACTTGAAGATCATCTAGATCATGCCATGCCCTTCCACTAAACTAGGTTGCTCAAAGCCCCATCCAACCTGGACTTGAACATTTCAAGGGATGGGGCATCCACAACCACTCTAGTCAACCTGTTCCAGTGTCTTACCACCTCCACAGTAAAGCATTTTTTTCTTAATATCTAAGCTAAACCTGCTCTCTTTAAAGGCATTTCCTCTTGTCCTATCACTACATACCACTGTAAAGCTACAGCTTTCTTGTAGGCCCCTTTAGGTACTTAAAAGTCCTCCAAGGTCTCCCTGGAACCTTCTCTTCTTCAGGATGAACAACTCCAACTCTCTCAGCCTGTCTTCAGGAGAGGTGTTCCAGCCCACTGATAATCTTCATAGCCCTCTTCTGGACTTGCTCCAACTTCTGAGGGGGCCCCAAACCTGAAAACACTTCTCTAGGCGGGGTGTCACGAGCCCCAGAGTAGGGGGGCAGAATCACCTCCCTCAGCCTGCTGGTCACACTAACCTAGGTGAAGCACTAGAGAGGAATAGTTGCATTGATACAATATTAGAGCTATCATGGAAGCTAATTCTAATGAAAGAATAAAATATATTCTGGTAATCAGGTCTGTCAGAAGAAGTCTCTTTGCCAGGGAAGCAGCATAGGATTTTGACAATCAGAGGAGAAAATCTATAGAACAAATATGATCATAACTGACCACACAGCTACTGTCAGCCACATTAAAGAAGGTGTGCTACATTAGTAGACCTTAACATTTTTGCCTTCTGCTGGATATCTGAATGTTGTGAATCACTACACCTGGGAAGGAAATGAGATTTCACTGTATTTCAGAGAAAATTCCCTGACCACTCTTTCAGAGAGGATAAACACATTTATCTCTTGCTTCTGGTCCCTAAGAGAAAACTTCTTGAAGCTATCTAAGACTGAGATGCTGGAGAAAGCATGATGGCAGAGACAGCATCATCTGTCAACCTCCAATAAGGATTTTGGTGACTGAACAAAAATGCTTATGGTATCAGTAAACTCCTACAAGCATTTGGACTGACACTTATGGGCAAAAACGAAGAAAAATGCCAGTTATTGTCAAGGATAATCTGCTATTAAGAATTTTACAGACAAAATACAAGACAAAGGGAATAGACACTAAGTGATTACTGAATGAAATAGAGAAACTGGAACAAAAAAGCCACATATCAAAAAATGTTAAATTTAACATATCATATTCCAAGCAAAGAAAAATGATCCCAGTGACTTAAGAGCTCAAAAAAGCTGCTGATGTTGAATCATCTGGAGGTATAATTTAATCTGCCCAGATTCCTGATGTAGGAAATGCTTGCACAATTTCTGTCTTTTAGATAGAGTATTTCCTACAAAACCAAACAGAAACCTATCCTTTTCGAATCACTTGGTCTCCACTTGGCAGCTGCATATGCGTAGAATATTTCTAAAAAGAAACCAGACCATCAAAGGAAGCATCTTTTGAGCACCTTTTCTCTTCCTCATTCACTTCTTAGTTCTCCTCTGTACATTACACACTTTTACCCTGCTCTGTTGGCCACCTTGGCTCTGGAATCAAACTGGGAGTCAATCATTTTGCAGTCTCTGACCCAGAATATTGATTCAATATTCTGACAGATGCCATTCAGTTATAATAGTAACCAGGCATTAAAACTATATTGTTACTCACATTCCTTCATGCATTCCAGTAATATGACTAAACAACCTTTAACTTTTCATCAACTCTCTGCACAGTAACCACATCATGCCAGCAAGAAAAAAAGTAAAGCAAAAAAACAAACCATAAAAGTCCAAACAGGCCTTTTGGAGCATGATAAGATCATGCTTTACAACACATTCATCTCTGCAAAATAATACTAGGTACCCCTTTAATATCCTTCTTTGAAAGACAAATTTAGTCTTTACTTCTAATTTTCAAATGGATACACATGCCAGTCTCTAAACCTTTCTCAACAGACTCCTACTCTTTCTGGTGTCTGTATACAGACACCAGACTCCCATGAAATATCCCATTAGACCCAATGCTAAATTCCAGTTTCACCTGGTATCACCTTTCTTTACCACAGGCAATTTAAAGCTCAGGCATTCTGCCATAGCTTAGGAGACAGAACCAACTAAAAGTTACTTTAAAAAAATTATTTCTCCAAAAAAGTCTAGGAAGAATGTATACGTCTACTCTCTCTATTCCCCTCTTTCCCACCCCATCAGGAATTATTCCAAAAGTGTTTCTTCGTGAAGTGTTTTTCCATTTATTTACCCTTGTATTAGTAATAAAACTATTATTTTCTTAATTTACAAGGCATAAAGAATTTTGTAGATAAACAAAAGGCAAAATCTGATGTAGCCAATCCTTAAGCTTGGAAATGATAAAAAAACCAGATAATCAGTTCTATCTTCTCTTGCATAGCTATCCCATGTCTTGTCAACCCAATACAGACAGCAAGAAGTAAAACCAGTATTTTCAACACAGAGGAGGGGGAATCATCATCATCACTGAGAGAAAATTTACTAAAATACTTTAAGCAGAAATTACATTAGTTACAGAAGACCAATAAAGATGATAAGAGAAGCAATCCAAAAAGCATATTGATGAACCTCAAAGCTTTTTCTTGCACAGCATCATAAGAGAAGGCACTGAGAATTACAAACACGGAATGACTGAACAGTGTAAAGCAAAGTATGATAAAAGTATGTACTTGATGGACTAAGTCCCAAGTCCAAGAGTCTTTACTGGACACTCTGTAGACCTGAGTTAGGAAGCACTCTACCAATGAACCAACAAGTTTGAAAAGCTTGCCTTCTTGTGGAGGCTAAGCCCAGAAGAATGAACAGGCCAGCAATTACTGCCTGAAACAGTTATCATCCCAACTGCAAAGGACCATATGAAAAGAAGATCTTCTGTTGGCATAATAAGCAAAAATAAAATTACAAAGTTGTATCTTGAAATACAAATCATACATTTCACATAAAATGGTTCCTGCCTATTCTTAACTTTAAGTGAGGAAGATCTAGGATATATTCTCCTTCCTCCCTAGTGGGGAATTCTATTAAAAACATCAAATTCAAATCAAGAGACTCTCATACATATTACAATGGGAACAATATCTTTTAAGTTGAGAGAAATAATTCCAAAGGAGTTAAAAAATGAGTTCCCTTACCCCAAGATGAATCCTTTAGTCTCTCTTCCTCAATTCCATCCTTCTTAAGATGAAGCTTGGAAGAAGAATCCATAGTTAGATGGATGCAAGAAGTTATGCTTAGCCATCAAAATGTATCTTTCAGCAAGGGAATTTAAGGGAAGAGTAAAAAGGGTTTGAGGTTGACCGGAAATTTAGTTTTATAGCAGAGGATCAAGAAATTAAATCTAAACAACCTTTTCTCTCTCACTTTTATCAAAACATAATCTGAGAAATGTTGTAGAACACAGACTTAAACAGGAATTTTGAACCCTTGATATGCCTAAATAACTTCTCTTATCTAACTGAGGAGCAGCAGAATAAAACTTTTTTAGTAACTCATGCTTTGCCTAAGAATCTGTAAAATGGTCATATTCAAATATGATGGGACAGCCCATTTAAACAGCAAGTTCTTTGGAATTCTTAAGGTTGGATCAAAGTGTAGAATGAAAGTATTTAGCTAGTATCTGCAAAGAAGTTATTTGAAATGGGTGTGAGGAACTGAATTTTATAAAGGAAAGATTTAAGACTGGGACACTATATTATGTCAAGTCCCACATGTGAGTTGTCTCATTCGTTCCTCTGCACATGGGATTAGTCCCATTCCACTACAGCAGCAGCAAGTTGTAAGATGCTTTATAAGTGCATCAAGCTGTTCTCAGTGCTACTCAAACAAAGTAAGAATATTATCTTTGATGTGAAGACACTACTTAGGTGGATGGCTAGGTATCACTAAAATCGTGTTACACTACATATCAGAAATCTCATTCAGACCAAGTGACAGAGATAAGGAAATCAGCAGAGGCAGAAACTATGGAAAAAGAAAAAAAAAGTGAAAAAGAGAAATACAGGAATAAGGGAAGGATGTAAATCCATCCCACTCCCACCATTTGGATGCCAATGGCAGCAAGATATTATCAGAGCCTGGAGAGGGATCTCAGGTCAGCAGGAGAGCAGAAGAACAGCACAAAGGAATTCCAGCCACTCCAGCCAGTAAGCCAGCTTCACTTGGGATCCACTTTAAATGCCCCTATGCAAATTCATGTAGAATAGGGAATAAACAAGAGGAGGTAGAGCCATGTACAAGGCTACAGGGCTAGGATCTTATTGTTAGCACAGAGGCATGGTGGGATAGCTCCTAGGACTGGAGTGTTGGAATGGAAGGATACAGGCTCTTCGGGGAGGACAGACAAGGAAGAAGATGAGGACAGGGTGCCACTCTCTATGTCAATGACCAGCTGGAGCATGTGAAGGTCTGCCTGGGGATGGATGAGAAGCCAACCAACAGTTTATGGGTGAGGATTAAAGAGAGAACAAGAACAGATGACATTATAGTGGGGGTCTGCTACAGGCTGCCCAATGAGGAATAGCCAGCAGATGAGGCTCTCTGCAGACAGACAGAAGCTTCATGTTCCTAAGCCCTGGTCCTCACAGGGAACTTCAACCTCATACCTGTTAGTGCACATCACAAAACGGCATAAGCAATCCAGGAGGTTCCTGGAATGCATTGATGATAACTTCCTTCCCCAAGAGATAGAGAAGACAACAAGGAGAGGTGCTACACTCAACCTGGTTCTCACCAACAAGCTGGGGCTGGTGGGGAATGTGAAGCTAAAGGGCAGCCTTGGCTGCAGTATGAAATGGTGGAGTTCAAGATCCTGAGGGAAGCAAGGAGAGCACACAGCAAGCTTGCTATCCTGGACTTGAGGAGATCAGCCTTTGGCCTCTTCAGGGTTCTTCATCAAGAATACCATGGGATAAAGCCCTGGAGGGAAAAGGGGCTGAAAGAAGCTCATTAATATTTAAAGATCACCTCTTCCAAACTCAAGAGAAACGCATCCCAGCAAAGAAGATGTCAGGTAAAAACGTCAGGATGTGTGTGTCGATGAAAGGTGCTCCTGGACAAAGTCAAAAAGGAAGCCTATAGAGGATGGAAGCAAAGACAGGGAGCCTGGGAGGAATAAAGAGAAATTGTTCAATCAGCCAAGGGCTGGGTTAGGAAAACTAAAGTCCTGATAGAATTATGTTTGACCAGGGATGTCAAAGGCAACAAATAAACCTTCCACAGGTATGTCAATGATAAAAGAAAGACGAGGGAAAATGCAGGCCCTCTCTGGAAGGAAATGGGAAACCTGATTACCTAGGACATGGAGGAGGCTGAGGTACTCAATGACTCTTTTGCCTAAGTCTTCCTCAGCAAATGCTCCAGCCCCACTGCCCAAGATGCAGAAGGCAAAACCAGGGAGTGGGAGAATGAAGAACCGTCTGCTGTAGGAGAAGATCAGGTTCAAGAACATATAAAGAACCTGAAGGTGCCCAAGTCCATGTGACCCAATGAGTTACATCTGCAGGTCCTGAGGAAAGTGGCAGAGTAAGTGGCTAAGCCACTATTCATCACATTTTACAAGCCATGGCATTTTGGTGAAGTCCCTACTGTCTGGAAAAGGGGAAAATAATCCCCATTTTTACAAGGAAAAAAGGAAGACTCAGGATGCTACAGGCCAGTCACTCACCTCTGTTACTGGCAGGATCTTGGAGCAGATCCTCATGGACACAAGGCAAAGACACATGGAAAGTAAAGGGGTGACTGACTAGTCACAGCCAGACTGGCTTTACTAAAGGCAAATCATGTCTGATAAATTTGGTGGTCCTCTACAACAGGATTACAACATTGATGGATAAGGGAAGAGCAACTGACTTCATGTACCTGGACTTGTGCAAAGCATATGACACTGTCCTGCAAAACATTCTTGTCTCTAAACTGAAGAGGCACTAATTTGACAATGGAACACTTAGATATGGAGTTAGATAGTTAGATAGAGCTGGATTGGTTGCCCTCAAACACTTGCGGTCAACAGCTCAGTGTCCAAGTGGAGACCAACAGCAGGTGGTGTTCCTTGAGGGTTGCGATTGGGACCTGCAGGGTTTCACATCTTTTTCAGCAACATGTACAGTGGGATCAAGGGCATCCTCAGCAGGTTTGCTGATGACACCAAGCTCTGGGGTGCGGCTGACATGCAGGAGGGAAGGGATGCCACACAGAGGGAATTCGACAGGTTTGAAAGGTGGGACTGTGTCAACCTCATGAAGTTCAGCAACTTTCAACTGCAAGGTCCTGCATGTGGATTGGGGCAATCCCAAGCACAAATACAGACTGAGTAGAGAATGCCTGGAGAACAGCCCTGAGGAAAAAAACCCAGGGGTGTTGTTTGATGAGAATCGCAGAATCATAGAACCATTTAGGTTGGAAAAGACCTCCAAGATTATTGAGCCCAACCTCAACATGATCTGGCAATGTAGTCCGGCAGCCCAGAGAACAAACCACATCCTGGCCTGCATCCAGAGTGATGTGACCAGCAGATTGACGGAGGTGATTCTGCCCCTCTACTCCACTCTTGAGAGATTCCATCTGGAGTACTGAATCCAGTTTTGGGGCCCACAACATAAGAAAGATGTGAAACTCTTTGCCCAAAATGTTTTCCAATTTAAGTTGTGGTTCATAGCACAAGTTGTGTAATGTTTCAGAGTGCAACAGAAAGCATTACAAAAATGCAAATCTCAGTATTGGTTAATGCAGTGTCTATAAGCAGCAGCCATAATAAATAATTGAAGTAATATATACTGCTGATTCACAGTGAAAGGAAAAAGCCTTACTGCACAGAGCTGACAGAACAACAGATACTGCTGGACACAGGAACATTACACATTACTATCGAGACTTACAATGCCTTCAACTGAAGACCAAATCCTAACGAGCTAGGAAAGAATAGCATTAAAGCTCAGCTGTATCTGAGAATCCAGGATAATATACTATAATCCAGCAAATAATATATAAACAAATGTTATTCAAAAGTATTAGCTTCTCTGAAGACTCATAACATACCAACTTGCTGTCCTTATTTAACTTCTACAGGTATTGCAACAGCTCTGTACTGGAAGCTCATGCCATAGATGTTTCGCCAAAGGTCTCAATATTATGAATTTGAGCTCTTCCATAGCAGTCTGAAATATTACTGCTTATTTGCCAAGGCCCTGCTGACAACCCTCGACTCTGGGAATCCTTTCAAACAGTTTTGCACTTTCTGGACATAAGTTAGTTACGGGGCGGGGGGGGGGAAGATACTTTATTTTATCTGCACAATTGTTGCAGAAACAGCTCTCTTTGGCTGTTAAAACATTGAACTTTCTGGAAACATACCAAAAAACCCAAGAGATGCTGTCTCTGTGCAAACATACACACACACACACAAACCAGTTCTATTTGCAGAAAATAATGAGAGATGAATTACACATATTTAATAGACTATTTTCTAATAATATAATTGTTAAAATGAGGGGATGAGGGAACACGCTCTCTAAATTCGATGGAATAACAATCTTTCCCTTGGAGCCTGAGTTTATGCCTTCAAGTTACAAAAACAAAAACCCTAGAGAACTAGCAAGAAAAATTATCACATTATTGTTGGCACCAAAACAAAGGAACTTTTAATCTATTTCAACTGAAATCATATGATCCAGTAGCCTGGGGGAAGGGCTATAAATAGCTGCCAGAGCAAAGAGGAGAAGACAGCAGCTTTGCTCAGCCTACAGCAAGGCAGCAGGTTCTCTGCAGCTCTTCCACTCCATCCACCCAAGCGCGTGAGCCCAGTGGGATGGGAAGCCCAGCAGCAGAGGGCTCACAGAGGCAGTGCTGGGCACCTGGGCTTGGGAGCTTCTGACAGCCTTCTCCAACTACAGCTAAAGCCTCACATCACAGTCCCCCCAACGCCAGCTGAGCCCACTTCTCATCATAGCACATTTGAAGAGCTTTTAGGGTACTTCTGCAACACACTGTGTGTTATTGTACTCAGAACTGGAAAAGACAACAGAGACAGCACTGTAAAAATTAAATTGGCTATGAGTAAGTCCCTATCTCCTACTTGATGTTGATAACATATTCCTTTAATGAGGGGCAGGAGAGAAGAAAATAAAAAAAAACCCACAAAACAACCAAGGAAGATGGAGAAATGGCTTTCATCAACAGAAATGCATACATCAGCCAACAAGCTGAATAATCACAAAATGGGGGAAAACCCTGATCCAAGCATTAATAATTCAATTAGTATTCATTGAAATAACATTGATTTTAATTAATCTATTTCACATCACTGTTCATATCCTGTGTGCTAGAATTTCTATTACAGCTTAAAAATCATTAGTGTATGAGCCTGCTATGTACTCATACCTTTAAAAATAACAAAAGGGAGACATTAACTTGCTGAATGAATATTTTAAAGCCTCAAATAGTCAATAAAGAAAAATGAAATGTAATTGCTTGTCGCTGTGCATTACTAATATGGAATACGCTAGTATGTTGCCAGCTGTACTATATATATAATTTGATTCATTGGAACTTCAGTATATTAAAATATTGGTAAAAACTGCATTAGCCACTGAAGTATATTCTTACCAACTTGTATTTGCACAATACAATAGCTGGCACCGTTCAGTGACTGACTGAAGCAAAACACTTCATTTATTCTACTGCTCTGCTCTGAGCTCACCCAAAATACACAGGAACAAAAAAAGTACATGATTCTGGCTGAAGTAGGCCCAGCAGATCGATAGAGAATATCTGTGTCCATCACGGAGCTTTGCTGGAGATGATGTGGAACAAGGCACATTTCTACAGGAAACTCCAAGAATCACTGTAATTCCTAAAGCTCTGTGCACCACGGTAAGCCGGAGCCAGCAAGCATGAACTTCACCTCCCTACTTCAGGACACAGCTTCTCTTTTTTATGTTGGGCAATGCTGACACTGGCCTTGGCCCTTTGGCGGGGCACCTTACCAGTGAGTCCCCACCAAGCTGGATAAAAGATGAAGAAGAGAGATGCATAGGCAAACGTAATTTGATAGAGAGCACCAAGACCAGTCTGGGCTGTCTGGTGTATTAAAATGATTTTATAAAGAGATAAAAATAAATGTGCTCCTCTTTACATTCTTATGTCATTACATTTTATGTCATAATGATACAGTGAATCCACAATTATTGTTACATTTTATTTCAGTTTGGTTTATTTATTTTTACAATATATTGAGAAAAATTCTGACTTAGGATGTACTCAGATATTTTTCTATCTGGCTGGGTAACTACAGAGATATGACGGTCCAAGTGCTTGGTTTTTAAACAAGGGGTTTTGCTACCTATAGGTCTCTAATTAAGCTCAGTCAATTTTTATTAGTTTCCACAGGTTCATATTTCATTGCAAGGCAATCAAAATACTTTAAGTCTTTTCACTGTCAGTCATCTGTCTTTGCCTAAGACAGTCTTTCACATCACAGCCTTTACCTCATTCTCGAACAATGCTCATACTTGTTCTCTTAATTGATACTTGTTTACACTAACGATTTCTGCTATGTGTGAAATACTTCCATGTGTAACATAAACTGTAAGTAGCATTTCTACATCTCCAACTCAAACTCATTATCTAAATGCTACAGGTTATTCCACGTTTCTATATACACAGAACACAGAAGTGCTGATTTTCTTATTTAGTAACAGTTGTGGTCACCTTAGGTGTGCCAACAGTTCAGAAAGGGGCATAGACTGCCACTGCACATTATCACAGGATAAAAGGAGAGAAGAATTTACATTCCAGATATCTTTCCAAAAAATACCATAATTGGCTTATCAACAGTACTCAAACAAGTGCAATGTAAAGCTCAGGCACAAGCTTATTTTATATATGCATACACATCAAATATATATATGTATAGACAGCTATCTACATCTTTTTTTCATATCATGTGCAATATTGCAATACATTATGTTTTCCATTGGCATTACACACCTTGCACCAGCCTGCAGCATGTAGATATAGTAAACACTATCACTAAAGCACAGAAATCTTTGCACACCACCCCTGTAAACAACCTCAGTGCACTTCAGTTTCCACAGAAGTATGTGTTTGTTAAAGCTCTTTTACTGAAAAAAGAAAAACACTAATAGCACCATGGGAGTTTCAAGAAAGGCAGGCAAATTATGATCACATTTACCATCTAATTTGCTCTCTGAGGCTTGTTCAAACAGTGCAAACATTGTGCTCCTCTTCTTCATTTGTTCTGACAAGCAGGATGACAACTAATCACCATCAAGAGCTTTCCCACTCTCCAGGCCCCCGTTTTCTGTTTATTCAATTTGATGCCTTCCAACCAAGGAAACTGTTAGCCTTCCCTGCCACCCCAGCTGAGAAGGCCAGCTCTCCATGGCCAGATTTCAACTAGAACTCTTTACAGGGTGTGAATCCATAGTGCTAAGCAGGAATAAAACGGGCTCTTTCTGCTGTGCAGTGTGTGATATCACCAGCAGTGGATTCTGTATAGGCTGACAAAAACACCTTAGGGAGGCAAATAAGATTTTAGACTGGCACAGGAAAAGGAGACAGAGGAGAGGAGAGACATCCTCTACCCTCTTCCTTCATTTTCCCCAAATGACAATTCTGTGATCTACCAAAGCACTGCCATGCCTGCCTTAAAATACAATGCAAAAATAATACACCAAATTAAAAAAAAAAAAAAAAGCTTGGAGAATACTGGAAAGGTACTTGAAGAATGTCTGTCCTTTGACAGATCTTCTCTTGAAAACTGTTGCACTGATTTGCCTTGATAAGACTCAGCCACACAATCAAATTACCTTGGTTTTATGAGTTAAGCCAGTGTCATTGTCCGCACGTCCCCTCTTCGCCCAGAGCTTAAGCAAGACAACACAAATTGAAATAAAAAAGGACTAAGCCATATTACCTCACATGCCCATTGGGCTATAATAGTGCACAGCAGATATCATTCCTTAGCAGACACATAAGCCATAAAGATGGGCCACTTGTAATGAACCTAAAAGTGAAAATTATGTTGAAATTTTGATATTTAAGGATGCAAAAAGTATGTATGTATATGCAAATAAGGACTCACTACAATTCAACCTTATTGATCAGAGGTCATATCAAAACAGGGCAGTATGTTAAGCAAGATATAGGGCATAAACAATTACGAAAATTTTCACTGCTTCAGCTGTCTGATATTCTATTATTTCTAATAATACAATGAAAAGAATATTAACAGGCAGCTGGATATCTTCAGACTTCAATTTTAAGACATCTTGAGCTTTGCATTGACCAAACCCATAGCAAAAATTCTTTGTTTTGCTTTATAAGCATTTGAAAAATGCAGCCAGGTGTTAACTGATAAAAAGTACACTCTCCTACAATGAATACTGTCCCTTTACCTTCAGGTAACAGCCCATAACCCCAGCCAATGTCACCAGTATCACTAACCAGCACCACTGCATTAGAGTCAGCTATACAAAATAGTGACATTAGGAAGCTGCCTGGCTCAAATACTATTCTACTTTTTGAAAGGCTTTTAAATGTTTTCCTGGATCTTGCATTCCTTCTGCTTACACACATAATTAAACAATCTGCACTAGAATACATTTTGAGTCAGGTGATTGTTCATGAAATATTGTGAAAACTTGTCCTAATACAAAGTGCCTACATGGATGTAGTACTTCTTTCTAAAACTTCACTCTTTTTATTAATGCTTACTCAGGAAAGGATCCAGAAATATAGTATGAAAAATGCAAATATCTTTAGAGCCTCATACATGGCAAAGGGATAAAATAGGCCATGTATAACCCACCATGTCTTGGAAAAAACTATTTGAAACAGAGAGGAATTTTGCAAACTAAAGACGGCAAAGTTTTCTATGAAAGGTACAATAAAATTCTTTACAAAGAAGTTGATATATCCTTGGGAGGGACAAAGAAGGGGACAAAGGCAACTCTCCTTGTTCCTGCTGCTTCTAAAAAGTCTTGCAATGTCTTTCTCTTGGAAAATATTTAGGGGACAGGAACATTAAGACTTTTGTTTCTGCTGCAAGTTACATGAGAGCCTTCAGTATTTTCTCTATTACAATGATAAATATCTCCATGGCAGTGAGAGGTTCTCCCACATCACTCTACCATCCATGCATTACACCAGTCCATGGACAAAAGAGGTGGATTTCCTGATTTAATGATAAATCTGGTAGCCTAACGGATTTTAGATTAGACCAGTCCACTCTCAACTCAGTACACAGTCTTCAATAACTGCCTCAGTCTGAAGATGCTCAGTGGTAGAGCTGAGCTACTTCCTCCATATACTTCATATGTAATTTCTATAGGCTATGATACTTATAAGGTCCATATCAAATTCAGAGGTGCCTTTTCCTTTAACCATTACTGCTGTTTTCTACTGGGCTCATTTGTCATTTTAATTTGTAAAGATCAATTAAGCCACCATCCCCAAAGTTGCATGACACCACAGAGGTGCAAAAGATGAGTTATGGATTTCTTTCATCTCATCAGCTTCAAAGCATTAACTTTGAGGATCTTAAATTTTGAGCTTTCACATCAGAGACAGATACTTGTATAAAGAAATCGAAGCCCAAAAGTAACTTCCTTTAACAATTAGTATCCTGTGCAACTTCAGTGATGTCAACAGAATCAAGGGGTAGGTAAATCAGTGTGCATTTTTGGCAGCTTTCCCTTTTCTGTCGAAAGAAATTAGCAGTGTTGTCTTGGTCAAATGTTAAAGTAAAAAGCACTTGCAACACTAATCATCATTGCAGTTTTTCAAGGTATTAATATCACATTCCCATTGGCTCATTTTCCCATGAATGTATTTTGATGAGTGACATCTGCTTTGTCTGTGCCAAAGGAGAGAGCTGAGTCTCAGCTGCTAAAGCAGCAGGCTGCCAAAACAGTTGGACTCACCTTCCCTAGAGAAGCCTTCAAGTGCTTCTGGGAGGCACTTGGGTACAGAGGAGTAGAGCAGGTGGGAGGAAAGAGTAAGAAGACAACTGGTTTCAGACATTCCTCTCCAAGTGGTAGGGAGAAGACAGGAGGATACAGAGGTGGATAAAAGGTAGACTTGGGCTCCTAAGGAAGAAAACACATCTGAACCCTTTGTTGCTTGTTAAATGGCTCATAGGGAGTGTGTTTTAAAAAGTATTATAGCCACAACAAGGTTCTTTGTAAGGAAACAAAGACTTCCTTGATGGGGAGGCAGGCTGTGCTTTAGGAATGGTACTCTAATTTCTAACTACAGCCACTATGTTATAAACAAGCACAGACTGTAAGATTTTTCATGTTATTTAATGCCAGCTGAAGATGACATGATAGGTGAAATTCAATTAAAAATGTAAGCAATATATTTTGATATGTAATAATTTCCCCTTAAGATAGTTTGAGAGAGATGCTTTTTCAATGCTATAGATGTGCAGAGGATACTGTCAAACATCTGATCTTATCACTCCTAGCTCTGCCGACCTCTTTGAAGCCAGCTCAGACTAAAGCCAGGTGTTTCCAGCAAATACCTTTCTGTGCTGCTTGGGATTTGCATGGAAAGTCCTTTGTGAGAAGTGGAAAGCCAGAGACACCGTGGCAGTACATGGGAAAGGAAGCAGCTCTGAGCAGCCACACACCACCAAGAGAAGTTGTTGAAGATGAGTTAAACTCAGAATCCACTGATGTCAATGGAAATTTTGCTACCAACATGGACAAGACTTCGATTATCTCTAAAATTCTGTCAAACAAGCAAAGCAAGCTGACTTCAAAGAGCTCCACCCTTATGCTTCAGATGCAACAGTCCTAGGTGGGGCTTGAAATAATTTTAGATCAAAATTTCAGGTGGAAGTCCCATCAACTTGTTTTTCCATTTAAGGGCAGATTTCCTTATATAAAGTATTCTCTTCCATTTAAACTTTGCATGAAAACCTATATTTCCAACACACCATAAGAAGGTTTTTACAGCTCAGTAGGTTACTGGGAATTAAACAGCCCACACCCTTGCAGTGACTTACACACCATGAATAAGAACATGTAAGAATAGACTGAAGCAGAAAGGAGTCACGCAATAAGAAAACTAGGAAATGCAAATATTTTACCTTGTTTTACTTTCATCAGATTGCTTTCAGAGGAACCACAAGCTACACAAATACAAAACAAAGTATAAATACTAATCGTTCTTATCTTTTGTCTGCACTCAACGTGCCTGAGGTAACTATTTAAACAAACATTAACAAGTGATCTTAAGTAAAATGACATCTTGGTTTTTTTGGTCTTCCAAAATGCTACATGAACTTCTTATACAGTGGACCAGTCACAAGTAGCCACATCACATAAAATAGGAAGCATTAACTTCCTGCACAGCCTATCTCAAAAGCAAAAATAACACTCCAAGTCTATCTGAAGAGAGAAAAGCATATTTCTGTGTTTAAAGGAGGCACTTATAGAAGTCCGGTACCAAACCACACAGGCTGTCAGTAAAGCCAGTGCAGCAGCAGCATGTCAAATCTGAGCACCCTGGCTGCAGAGCTACCAGCTCTGCCCATTTGAACACTACTGCATGCACATGCTGGTCCAGGGAGTTGGGCACCACTCTGGCCAGTCCAAAGCACACTCTCACCATTCTTCCATTCTTAAGTTAAAAAGCTAACTAAACCTATATTGCACAAAAAGGTCTGCTGTAGTACATTTTTTCCCCCTAAGTTCAATAAGAAAAGTATTGTATCAAGTGGCAGTGGCTAGGTAGTCTTTATTGGGCTCATAAAAGATTATGATTTTGCCCTATTCTCTATATAAGTGAATTTCTTAAAATATCATTTTTAAAACGGCACTTCTTCTTCTCATGATAGTGTTTCTTTAATATATTAACTTTCCCACATCCCATACTTTGATGGTTCGGCAATTTTCTAGTTCATTTTAAATCATTTTTTGACAAAACAATACCAACAGTTCAGTAAGTGCCCCACTGCATTTTGCAATTTACGTTTCTTTTTGAAATACCCTCTTACTGAATAGCTTTAGCAACTAATAAAATTCTTCAATTTCAAAGCGAAAAGAATCCCATTAAGCACTAAATTTCTGAGGAAGGGGGAAGAACTAGTGATACTGACTGTTGATTGTAGATTCTGGTTTTAACACTACTGGATCTTTTTTAAAACCAGTAATACATTGCAATTAACAGGTTTCATGCATAACCTACGGTATGGATTTTTCTACATTTGGTGCTTTGACATACGGATGTGCAGACATACTTGTAGATATGTGCATACAGGTATGCAAACACATAACTGTGGATACAGGTAAGTATATAGTGACATATATACACAAACATATATACATGCTCATAAGCCACCACTGTTAATTTTCTCTGTCTGGCTAAGCAATAATAATCAAAAAAATATAGTGGAAAGTCACCACGGTGAAATGAAATATATTCTTATGTGATGATAAGATGCAATAACTAAACTGAGTAGGACCCTGGTGAAGACACATAAACCTTGTTAACATAAAATGTGTGTGTTAACAGTGAAGTGAAGCACTAACAGCATTGCTCCCACTCTGTGATTTATGGTAACTTTGCATCAGTAACACTATGATGACTAACTTTTATAAATTATGAACTCCTATGGCATTCTCACTTTGGAAAAAAATACACACCCTCAAAAAGAGCATTTGTCTAAAACTAGGGATATAAGCAGAGCTGCAGATTCAACTTTTTCAAAAATTCACCCCACTTAGCTCCTAATATCTGTCCATCCATTGGAGGCAACCTTTCCCACCTCAGATGGGAGAAATTTTGGTCTGCTTCAGTAAAAAGCAAAATACCTTACGTTAACATTTTCTTTACTTTGGCTGTGGTACTTTTCTTCAACTTCCACTTGAGAGAAAAAACTAATGGTTGAGGACTGCACCTCCCACAAGACGTAGCTGGACTTTTGCAAGAAACAAGCACTGCATTTTAAAATCAAGTTCTGTAAACCTTTCAAATAACATGTTTTGATTCTAGCGTAGACAAAGAATGCTTAAACTCTCTCTAGCCTTAACATTTAATATTAAATACATCTTCTTTACAGTCCATATGAGATTATTTTCCTTAAACATGGGCTAATTATTTTTTTATTAAATATTTTTGTTAAAGAGCAAGGTCAGACTCAGAATTCCTAGAAAAGAGTACCAGAAAAAGCCACCTAAAGAATGACACAAAGAGAAAGGCATGATAGACATCAGATTTGAGAGAGGAAGGTAGGTATGTTTAAATTTGCTTTGTTCTCTTCCATTGGTAGTATTTTGGTGAGTGGAAGTTACAGCTACAGAGTAATTGATATTTCACTACCATTTGTAAGATGTTTTGGTTGTATGAACTACACAAATATATGAACATGTATTTTCATAAACAATACATATGACACAGTCTTAAGTTTAATTAATTTCATGAACAGAAACATTTGTCTCTAATCCCAATTATCACAAAGACAACTACATTAATAATTTCAGTTTGGTTATCGTCCTGGTAAACCACAGAATTACAGAAGGGGTAAGGCTGTAAGGGGCCAGTATAAGGGACCACAATATTTCTGTTACTTATGGTAATTTATGTTACTTATGGTAACATAAATATTGTCATGATTTCTATTTCTTCTAGAAATATAAAACACCTGGCTACTGAATAACAAAGATGTTTCCAATTTCTCTCATCATTTGAAGCAATCAATGTAACAGAGAAAAAATTCAAGAACTAAAATAAATCCTGTGAAGAGTCTGCCTTAGTGGCACTCATCTTAGAACTGGCTGCCTTTGCACTTGGATTTATAAATGCTAATTATCAAGGTCATCATATATTTGTGTGATATTTTAGGTTTTCTCTCTGCTTTTCTATTAACCTGAGAAATAGAAGTGTTCTTTCTAAAATTATTATTCTAAAATTCTAAAATATCTTAGAACTATACTAGAGCTGCCTAGACATTCTCTTCAACAATCTCCCCTTTCTTAATTTTCAGAGGTTAGAAGAATCAACTGCTGCACCTACTGCATTGGGAGATTAAGATGTTGTTCCCTATAAGTAATATGTCCCTCCACTGCAACATTTCCTTTCCAAAGTATTAGTATCTTCTTTGGAAAATGCCCATATTTTTTTTCCTATTCATCAAAGTATTTGTAAAAAAAAAAAAAAAATTATCCTGCAAAAAATATCCCTGAAGTAACTTTAATATAACTATTAAATCTAGCTTCAACCTAGACTTGGGCATTCTTCATGCCCACATTTTACCAGAAAATCCTGGCTTAAGGTCTCCAGAATCAGTTTCAGGTGGATCATCTAACTAAAACAAATATCTTTGGATGAAGCTAAGCCAGCAAAATGACTTCTGCTGCTACTGCAGGGGGCTACCATTAGGGAAAGAGAGAAACTAATGAAAACTTTCCCACACATGCCAGGATTGTCACTGACACAATGATAATTGGCTTACACGAGGTGATAAGGCTACAGACAAATGGTAATATCATGGCAATCACCTTTGTGCTGTCCTCCCTTGTGTCTTTGTATGTCCTTTTAAACAGGTTATCTGCAGCAGTGATGGGGAGGTCTCACTGTGGAGCAAGATACAGAATAAAGTGGAGATCTCATGTGCATGTCAGGTGATTAAGCCTCACTGCATACATTGCCATACAGTGAGTGGAAGATAAGTAAAACACCCCTTCAAAAATAAACAGAGCAAATATGGTGCACAACCAACTATGACTTCCCAAAATAACAAATAAGCAAGTGAAATTCTACATCTGCAGGACAAAGGCACCAGCAAAAGAGAAGGGTAGTTGGATGGACAGGATGGTCACTTACAGAAGCCATTAGACTTTTAACAGTAGAAAGAATTCAAAATATTACTAGAAATATTACAGGCAGCATTGACCAGTATAGAAATTACAAGCTGAAATTTAACAAAAACACATTCTGGAAATTTTCCTGCTTTGACAACTATCATGTGGAAATATATAGGTTAACATGCAGGGGAAAAAAGCAACAACTGCATGATTTTGCAGACAATCAGCAAAAATCCACAGAGCATGTATTGCAGGGACAAAGAAATAAATGATACTAGTACCACTAGCAAAGAAAAATTATTCAAAGTAGTAAACACCTTCATAAAAGAATATTATTTTTGGCACTATCGTCAACCAGACAACTTTGATGATATAAAAGATACAAAGAGTTTTATTGGGGTGATAATATTTTTGAACAAGAGTGGAGTGAAAAGCAAAAGAGCATGGCCAGAAAATTTTGAGCAAAAACCTGTACTTTCAAAGGCTAAAGCTAAGCAGACCTGTTACATTCTAGAGAGCAGAAACAACAAATCTAGGCAAGAAGTTAACTGGAGAAGCTGATTTCATGGTGAGGCTATCGCTGACCGGCTCTGCCAGACACACAACAGGTATTACAATGCTATGGAATGAGCTCTGGAATGAGGAACACACATAAAGAACTGGTGATTTACAGCCAAGCAAATTGTTTCTAATGAAAATCTTTGACAATTCAATCAGTGTTATATCTCTTTGCTAGTATTTCCATCAGAAACTCTTTATATTTTCTATGGGGGTGTGAGTGATAATATTACTGGTATAATGACCCTACAATGGTATTATCTAAACATAGAAGTAATAAAGCTAAAAATAAAGCTAAAAAGTTGTCAAGACTTATTCAGTAGCCTTAGCTTTAGCTACTGAATAAGTCTTTACAACTTTTTGGTATTGAAAGGAACCCAGAATTGACTTGAATGAGTTTTAAGCGATCTCTGTCTTTTGTTTAAAATGCTCAGCAAACTTTCCTTCCTTCCCAGGCAGACTTTTTTATTTCTCTTCCAGCAGTGGAGGATCTGCAAGCTAAGGTCAAAGTTCAAAATGCTTCATCAGTTGTAAACAGTCTCTAGAACACTGTACAAAATTTGATTGCTAAAGCTTTTGTTCAGAATGAAACAAACTTAGAGGAGTACCTACTCCCCATATCACCAAGGAGTGAATGTTCAATGCAATGTAAGTATTTCAGAATGAACATTTACTATATATGAAAACTATTCAGGGGCCGAAAAAATATCTCAGATAAGGGCCGGAAATACCCTGAACTGGCCTAAAATGAAAGGCCAGGATTGGAATCTTCAGTGTTACCCCATATGCCAAAAACTACAACGAATAAGTCAACACAGGCAGTATAAAATATTGACACTGCAGCTCTAAGTAGGATAGATTTGTTTATGTTGCTTGGAAAAAAAATACACTTCTTTTAGATTAATATTCTCATTCTGCTGAGGCAGCAGCTCCTAATAAAATGACATCTAAGCTTGCGATGTTGTATGTGCAGTATTTTTACTAGATACAGCACTGCTGACAGTAATATCTGATAAAGGA
The DNA here is from genome assembly GCA_013400735.1 of Pomatostomus ruficeps. NCBI lineage: Eukaryota > Metazoa > Chordata > Aves > Passeriformes > Timaliidae > Pomatostomus > Pomatostomus ruficeps. The sequence continues at coordinate 97,189 of VYZT01037120.1, forward strand.
AAACTTATTAAGCAAAAGTATAAGTTCTTCTAAGTAATGGAGCGATTTAAAAGTTTTATTCTCAAGACTAATGGATTTAATGACAATAATAATGCAGATACTGAAAAGAGCACCTAGTTAGATTCCAATCCATGTTATAACTCAGCAGTATCACTACTTTCTTTAATCAATGCAGGTAACTGGTGGCAATTTTTAAGTGCTACCAGAAAACGCATACAGAACAAAATAGATAGATGATAATAGTAATTAACAATATTATTAATATTATAATT
>VYZT01037122.1:0-64295 GCA_013400735.1 Pomatostomus ruficeps
TCTTTTCTTCTATTTTCTTCTCTCTTTTCTACTCTTCTCTTTTTTCCCTTCTTTTCCAAAGGGAGCCAGGCCCATCCTCCTAGCTGCAGGGGAAAAGTGTTCTCTGAGCTATTAGGTAACCCAGGCTGAAACAAAAAGTGCCATTGTAGTGTGGCATTTGCCCTGCCTGACCCACCAGTTAAGGGAAGGCATATTTCCTTCTTTCATTGTACACAAACAAACAAAAAGAAAAAAAGAATGCCAGGTTTTCCCACAGTGCATGCATAAATGCTTTTCAAAATGTAGAAGTTAGTACTTTACAGGTTCCAGTCGCTTAAATTATGACTCGACTGTTACACCCTCTGATATTTTTAGTGCGCTTGTGCCAAAGGCAATTTAAGATGTGTTTTAAAAATGTTTGCAGGTATAAAAGATCTTAAAGATGCGTAGAACCCTGAACTGTGTGAACCCATTAGTCACGTTGGAAAAACAAACATGTAGGAAACCCTTCCACTAGCAAGAAATTGGGCCTTCCAAAAAAGGAAGGAATGTTTAGTCCCCAATGATAGCATATGAATAAGAAAATTGAAGAGTTAAAGTTGTCTCAGATTTTATCAGTTCATGTCACCTTAATGACACCTTCATTCTCCAAAACTTCTCAATAGGAACACAGTTTTATACTCGATAAAGCTTTCTGATTTATGTTTCACAAAGGCTTGTGTCAATGATAAGACTGCGCAGTGTGCCCGAAAGAAAATGATCATTATAGTCTCACTGGAAGAATGAAAAAGGCATTTATCTGGATTGATTAAATTCCCATTAACTTCAATGTGTATGTAATGTGCACACCAGCAAGAACTCTAGTGTGTCACTGCTCATCATTCCAGCCTTGTGAATAAAGGAAATACAATGCCTCTTTGCAGCTTTTTGGGCTGTCTTTAAACAGGTTCCTGGTTCATCCATGCTGTTCTTGGCAACAAATTGTACAAAAAACCCAAAACATTGTGAGAGTCGTGAAGATTGTCCTCTCAAAAGATGGAAGCATTTAAGATTATTGTATGCTTTATAAATCATGGCTCCTTCTTAACATGATCAGTGACTGGTTCAAAGGAGCTGAGGCTCTAAAACATGGAACTTTTGTGGGAGCCATCTCTCTCCATTGCTACCATCAGTGTTGCCAGCAAAGAGGATTTCATGGAGGATGTCATGAGACACAGAGGTTGTGTCCCTCTCCCTTTGGCAGCACCATTTCATTTCCTCAGTGTTTCCCAAACACCTGCATTTCACTAGTTAAGTGGAGAATAGGAGCCATTAGTCACAATTAATTTGGTGTAATTCCCCTCTGTCTGCAATAGATAACTACTCTAGGTCAGGTGAAATACATGTTTATCTCTCTGTTAGATGCACAGGAAGCCTTACGTGACAAGCCTAGACTGCTTTAGATGCCTGAACTGTAAGTATTTAATTCTAAATATATCCCTTCTGGATTAGTTTTCCTTGCAAGTTAGGTGTACATCTCATAGTGGTGCAGACCAGAGTTACAGGGGAGGCAGGAGGGTAGCAATGATACACTTCATTGAGAACAAACCTACCTTAGGAAAGGTTTGCATGGAAAATAGAAATGATGGTGGAATAGCAGTGACTTTCCTTGTACCCATCCCTTGATCTCACCCCTTAGAGGTATGGAAACATATCTGATGTCTTTGAATATGAAGTCTTTTCTACTGTGCTACATAAAATGCAAAGGTCAGCATCAGCAGTCTGCTTTCATACTCAAAACATTTAAATTATTTTCACTTGGCTTTCATTAAAAAAAAAAATTGGCATATTCAAACCTCAATCTTGTTTTGATTAGAATTGTCAGTTTTAGTTGATGGCATAATGATTTCACTACCAAAACCCTCCTTTAATAGGGAATTTTAAATTAAGTTAATTAATGTAGCATATTTTTCTTCATTCTTCCATTGCAATCAGAACTCTTGTTTTCAGATCTGCCAAAATATGACAGATCTTCTTCAGGATGTGATTCAGTTAAAATACAGCTATATACAGTCTTTGCATTGTGAAAAATAGGGGAAAGAATCAATTTTCTATTGCTTCAAGTTCTTTCACTCAACAGTGGCATCAGTGTTTGGGTTTTTAACTAAGTCAGAAATGTAATTAAAATTTGATTGTGCGTAACTATATAGTCCTACATTTTCATATATATATTAATTTCATTTAATACTGCATTTTCATACAAGCTTTAAATTATATAATTTTATTGTCATCACTAGGTTTAAGTAAGTGAAATCCTTATGAGGTCTATGGAAGTGTGGAAGAATAGTGAATTACTGTGAAAAAATCAGTTCAGAATTTGGGATTATTTAGAATTCTTTTCAGATGTTTCTCTAGGTCTACTCAGCACTTGTTTGATTTTGCAGAAGCATCACTGAGATTTTGTCTTCACGGGACATACATAGTTAGAATATTATTTGAATTTAGGCATCAAAAAAACTGCTTCATTCTCAATAATATTTGTTGTTCGGTTGTGGGGGGGGGGTTTAATTAAATCAAAAGCACATATATTTTCTGCATGGCTACAATTTGTGATTAAATCCCAGTACTGTATCTTTAAGCAAGCCCTTGACCTGTTTTTGTTGGTCAAGCAAATGATATTATTTGTTTTGTGGTAGTAATGATGTCATGGCAGCAAAGGAAATCTTCGGCAATATATATACAAAGGAATTGTAAAGACAGCCTTTGTTAAGGTTTTTGTTGTCTGGATGGTTATAAAACTCCATGTAAACAGTATCAAAGTCAGCATCTAAAAAACATTTGAGGAGAAATACTTTTCTTTACTATTCATTCTCATCACAGTGCCACAAATATCCTGAGCCATATTCTTCTCATATATTTCCGTCAAATCTTTCCCCTGCCTGTGCTATCCTCTCCTGGAGCTGTTCTGCAGCCATAGTCCTTTCCCTGGACAGCGAGTAGAAGTGGGTCATCTTTCTCCAGAGTAATATGCTGTAGGGATTCATCCAGGCAGTAGGAGTGCTCTTGCTCTTTCCGTAGCCCAGAGCAATCACATAGGCTCTTTCAGCAAGCACAGAGATGTGCTTTGAGATGTCCTTGGGTCTGCAAAAAGTAGCTTTTTTTCCTTCATTCTTGTCTCCTTGATGTTAGAGCCTCCACAGCTCCACCATGTATAGCTGCTTCCTCCAGGCCCAAAGCATTGCAGGCTCTACTCAGCCCTGTTGCACACCTACTGATTTAGGGGGGATCCTCAAGACCATAGTTGATGCAGTAGATGAACTCAGCAGATTCATTGCCAGAATAATTTAGTGCTGATGTGGCAAGATATTTCAGCTGTAAGTGTTAGAAGGGACTTCTCACCTGTGTTGCATTAAAAGTTTAATACCTCCAGTATGTGTGTGTGAGAACACCTCATAGAGCAGGACCATTTCATGGTTTAACATTTAGTGTAATGGGGTCCAATAAAATCATGTTAAAAGATGTTAATGTTGCAAAGAAAAACATCAGAAGCAAGGAAATGCCAGAATTAACATGGCCTGTGGAAATTCAGCCTCTTATGCATTATGGTGCAGATCTTATTACCTGACATACTAGGCTTTCCAGGGGGTGTCTTTTTTTTTTCTTTTCAGTGAATGCATGGTTAGATTTTTCTTTTAATATTTTTTAGTCTATCTTTGTTAAACATGAAGCATCCAAAGCCCATAATTAATATAAAGTCATTCATCATGTGAATATTTATCATGTACCTTTATTGAAGTTCTTTGATGCCTAATAAATGCATCTCTTTTTCACAATGTCCTCATAGTATCAGACACTTTTAACAGTGTTCATATTTGAAACCTGATGAGCCAAGTCAGAGGTGAAGGTAGAAACTGTATAAAACGTTGATTATTTTTTCCCCAGTTTAAGCCAATTGAGACCTTCATTTTTCTGCATAAATGTAACATTTATATGCAATCTTCTAAGTTCAAAGCATAGTTTCCCAACTTGGAACATTAGTTAGCTCTTCAATACAGCTGGAGTAGCAGAACCAGTCCTGTGCTCTGGGCAGACTGGTCACTAATCACTTTTATAATGAGTTTCACAGGTATCTGATGAGTGCTTGGGCTTGTGTTTGTGGTGTTAGTCCCAAATGTAGAAGAGAGAAGAGCAAACTGTGGTGTCCCATCTCAGCCAGTCCTAGTATTCTTCTACTGTCCACACCCTACCCCTACATCTGTCACATTTTTTTCACCTGGCTTCTGCTCTCCTCTAGTTTTGCCACCATGGAGAGCCCATTCTTTTGTCCCCTGATTTCTGTTCTCACTCCCTGTTCTTTTTTTTTTCTCTTTTTCCTCCCTTCATTTGAATCTACAGGGTTTTTCTCTTTCAGGACACTGCCTGGGTGCCCAGTACCTGGGGTACTGCATAGTGAAAGATGGAACTGACAAAGCAAAGAGGGACAGTTTTGATAATGTCAAATTTCCTGATGGCATGGGGTTCTCCTGGCACTCAGAAGAAGAAATCATAAGGCTTGTTCAGCACCAGCATCTTTGAGATGAGAGTATTCAGTGCAGATAGAGTCTTCAGAAATTCAGGAGCCAGACTGCAACAGGAGTTCACTAACAGTGTGAGAACAGGGCTTTTAGAATCTTACAAACTAAAATAAATGTGGGCATCATTTCACAAAAATTATAATTTGTGGGTATCGCTACACCTTAAACTCTCCCACTCCCCTTTCAGTTGTGGGATTTTGCCTCCAAATTTTCAGGGGCTGAAGCCAATCATCAGCATAATGACATGACTTTTAAAACATGAACACAACCGTCTGTTCTCACAAGTATTTGTATCTAAAGATTTTTAGTTGAAACTTTTCAAATATTTTGTAGTAGGCAACCAGAGTAGGGGAGTTCAGTGCAGTTCAACAAAATTCAAACTGAAACTGGAATCTTACACTTGTGAATGATTCTCAACATGCATTTAACTAAAATGGTGAGAGAACCTGTGTAAACGGGGAGGGGGGAAAGGAAAACAGAGCAGGAGTAAAGAAAAAGGTTCTTTTTATAGCGTTTAACACATGCGAATGTAAATAAATGTGGTGTTAGTGAAAGTTAATTATTTTGAAAACCGTCAGCAAGGCAGATTAAGAGGTAAAACAGTGCAGCTGAAGACAAAGGAAACAATATTTAGTCTTTGATCAGAAGTTTTCACAGTGATTTTCTGTTCACCTTCAAGGGTGGCATAATTTTATGAATAACAGAATTTGTTTTGCTACTTGAGTAGCCTTGAAGAGAAATGGTGTTCATTCCATATGGCCACTTGAAAGAAAATTACATGCCTGTTCCTGCTTTAAGAAATAACATTTTTATTTATTAAATCTTTTCTCTAAAGGAGGGACCCTAAAGATACACAATCAAGTTTACATTTAGTCTCAGAGGAAAAGCCAAATCCGTACTTTGTGCTTCTGCACATTTCTTCAGATCATGATCATAGATGAACTGCATCTCCATATGCCAAGCTGAAAACCTGAAATATTTGCACTTTTAAAAGTAATTTGCTTTCATTGCTATATTCTTAAATAAAAAATATTCAATTCTTTTCTCCCCAAGTTTGTTGCACTGCACAGGAGGTGAGTCGTTTTGATACAATTGATCAGTGGCTTTTTTTGCTATGACCTTTCAAGTTTTACCACATTTTGTCAGTTGAGTTTTTTGTTGTTGGTTTTTTGGTTCTTTTGTTGTTTTTTTTTTTAATGTTTGCCACACAGATAACTCATCATTTTTCAGATATTTCAATTGCTTTGTAATGCTGGTCAAAGCAAATGCAGTAGTAGTGAGCGCTATGGTAGGACAACTCATCTGTGAATTACTGCATCTCACATCCCTGCCGATATTAAACCGGGGGCCTTAATATATTGTGTATGTTTGAAGTGCTCAGATAATATTAATGTATGTTTGAACTATCTTTGGGCTTCTGTGGTAGTTGTCCACCGCAGGACATGCCATCACTTCACCAATTCTAGGTGTTGGGATGTCTGGGTGACTGTCAGACTCTCCAGCATCTGGTTAAAGCCAGTGGTTGAACTTTCCTGACCTGCGGAGTGAGCTCTGAGCCCCAGTGCAAATGTGACAGACAGTGCTATGGGTGGCAGCCACAGAACAGCAAAGAAATTGGAAAAGAATGTATAAATGCCAGTAAACTTGAGAGCACGGAGATAACAAAAATATGCTGGAAGTGAGTGTATGCTAAAGGGACATGGAAAAAGAAACTCTACCAGGGTTTATATTATATAGCTACTAGACATATATTTTTAATTATGTTATGTTATTGTATTTTCTAGTTCTAAATACATTATGTTTTCAATCATTTTAAATTATGTTTTATGTGTGAAATAAAAATATTATTTTTCTGGTCAAATCCTCTGTAACTCAGTTGAGACAAACTGCTCCTGAAAGTACATACTTCCTGTCAAGGAGGACTGTTGTAATTTCAGTGTCTTTAAAGGATTTGGAATATATTTTTTGAACAGTTCCCTGTGATGTTGACACTCAGTAGACACTGAGTTCAGTAATCAGATTAAATATTTCTCGTGTTCGTACATAATGCACACTGAAGGTATGTTTCATGGTAGGTGGTCATGTGCTTATATATCTGAAGTATTATATTTCAGATCTTACACTACTTCAATAACAATGTAGTTAACATAAAACCACAGCAATATTTGCACCTGAATGTTTATGAAATAGTGCCTGTGAGGTTTGAGTTTGCATGAGCCCTGTGTGTAAGCTCTATGAGTGGCTCATCTCTATGAATGATGTTGCATGGCATTCAGCTGAGGTGTTTAGGGAAAATACTTAGCATTAGCCTAATCTTTTTTTCTGTTGGAGCTAGTGAGTGTTTTGTCATTTGTCAGTAACTTCAATAGAAGTGAGTCACAGTCACAATTTTTTTTCTCTGAAATACTTTTAAAGTAGCAAAAAAGTATAGAAGAGTTTCTTGATGCAAGATATTCCTGACAATTGTCATTGAACTTGTTGGTTGTAAAGGGAATGTTTTTTGTATTGTGTCTCTCAGACCAAGTGAGTCCCAGTGACTGATATTTCTAGGTGGCTTTAAAACTGAGACTTTGAAACCTCCCACAGAGCCCTGGATTCTGCATTAGCACTCAAGTGAGCAAAATGGTTTTTCATCTGCTGAAAATACAAGTAATTTTAGATTACCAGAAGGTACAATTAAATTTTTGCTGGAAATCAGGAAGATCCCAAGAAGATACCTAGTCTGCAAGAGAACAGTTTTCTATTTTTACTTGACAGTGATGGATTTTATTACCTCCAATCAGCCTACAGCAGTGTATTGTGGAGATCAAGTTGGAAGCTGAAATTCCTTTTGTGTACTTATATATTGTAAATATGAGTGAAAACGGTGTGTGTATTCATTGATGCAATAGGAACATATAGCTAACATACAGTTAGCAGATTCACAAAATGAAAAATGCCATATGAATTATTTAACTAACGGTGCGCTTTGCCCCAGAACCTGGTGTTTATTATTGTGAGCTTGAGCAGGAAACAGAAGCAGTATCAATTGGGAAAACATTTCTTGGCCAAGCTGTGAACAGCATGGCTTTCTCGTTTCAAAGTGGGGAACCTGGTTCTTTGGTTTCTTTGTTCCTAGTTAAGACTACTCCCCAAGCTCTTTTAGCTGAACATTTTACATACTAATGGAGCCTGGGGAAGTGCAATTGGCAGCTGTTCATGGGATAATAATGAAACACACTGTTTAGTACTGCAAACTGCTGCTGTAAAGCGCGGGAAGAATTTAATAGAGATCATGGTGAGCAGAGCAGGATCCACTTTAAGTTCTGCTCTAAGTGTGTGAATGGAGAACAAGAAAGTTGTGTTTCAAGTGAGAGTTAACTGACCCTGCTTTGCTTTTGCAGGTCAAGAAACCGTGTCCAGAATCCGATGGTTCAGAGCCGCAAAATCCCAGGTATGGTACTGGAGAGCTGATGCCAACTGACTGCGGCGTGGTGGCAGAGCGTGAGGCCAAGCTGTGCTGCGGATTTGTAGCAGCAGAGCCCCGGAGTAACATTTTGCAAAGAATGAGTGGCTGGATCAGTTTTAAAGGTTTTCACTTTGGAAGGGTTTTTTTCCCTGTTCCCAGTCAAAGATGCAGCCTAGCGTCTGTGTTGTTGAGTTTGGATGATGCCAATAACACTAAATAGTCACCTTCAGGTATTAAAAAAACCCAACTATTAAATAGTGTAGGGAAATTTGTGTGATCAGATCCCACTTTCCTCAGTTATCCCTTTTCTGCATACCTGAGTCTTGAAGTTTATTGAAAATATAGTTTATTTCTGGTGTGGAAAATTAATTTTCCTTATTTGGGAAAATCCGCCCTTACCAAAATGTCTTTTGTTTTCACATGTGAAAAAGTGCTGTGTTCATCAGCTGGGAAGAAGCCATGCATTCCTTTCCTGCACAGTTGTTTCTAATTTCATGTACATGGGAAAAAGAAAATGGATTTAACGTCCATGTTTCGCACATGTATGTATGTGTATGGATAATTTTGTGCAAGTGAAGTAGTAGTTGTTTTAGATGTGCATCTTCCTGGTGATTAGTAAACTGGTGGATAGTTTTCTTGAATTTTTAGTTAGTGCTTTTTATCTTTGTCTTGCTTCTGTATAGAAGACTATTTCAGTGTCTCAGAATGAATCTCAGAAGCTTTCATTGTGAGGGGAGAGCCACAAAATAAACCTGACATTTCGCTAACGTTGTCCCTAAAACTCAAAAAGTTAAATAATTTAAGGTTTGCCCCCCAAACCCATCCTTAACTATGTCTTAACTGTGCTCCTTAATTATTGCAGCAGGATCTTCTGGGTTTCACCTTCAATATCCAAGGCCTTTATAGTATCTGTGGCTTGAGCTGCACTGTGCACCACCTGGATTTCTTGGATTAGCTCATGTCTGTTATTAATATGTCTTTTCATTTAGTTTGGTAAGAACTGAATTTATGTAAGGGAAAAGATTATTCAATGACCAAGTATCCTTTCAATGTAGTCAGCAGCAGTTTTGACCTGGACTTCCGTGGAAATACGTTTTGCCCTTCAGTACTCGTAACTTCTAAATGAAAAATATATCTGCTGTGCTGCTGCTTTGGATTAAAATTTATTATAAAGGTCAAGTTCTTTCTGAGTAATTTGACACCATGGAGAATCCCAGCTTAGCATAACACTCACATATAAGTGCGTAGTTTTAAGCTTTGTGCTTGCCCAAATGACACTATTCTATCTCAAGCCTTTAAAAACTATGAATTCCATTCTGATGTAATTTCATCAAAGTGTGATGGAAACAAACTGCAACAAACCTGAGGACGCAGAATGCAAGGTACTGTAGCTACGTCTGCACATCAGGACATTTCTTACAAGCTGTAGTTAAATTCTTCATACAAAGCCTGAACAATAAGATACTTTTTTTCTTCTCCCAAATGTGCAAGAGAACCCATGTTACAAATAGTCAATCTGGAGGCTAAACTTGGTAGTTTCATTTTTTGATGTGCATTTTCAAACAGAAACACTTTTCATTTTGAGCTCTGCAGCCTCAGTTTGAGGATATATCAGATAAAGTTGAAATTAGTGTCCCTAGCCTGGGCATATGCATTGCTGCATATACAGCCTGAAGTGGGATTTTTTGGTCACAATGTGACTTTAGTTTTGGAGGGGAATCTCTGACAGACCTCGGGCTGGAGTGGCACTAGAGGGCTCTGTGTGGCACATCACACTTTAGAGCCTGGAGCAAGGTAGTTCTTCTCTAAACAAGGCTTAAGTGAAAACACTGCACATAAAATGAAACATCAGCATAAAAATGAATGCTGGAGACACACAGCTTTACAGAATAGCTCCTGGCTTGGGACCTAAGGCCAATATCATTCATTTATTTAGCTAGCTTTATAGTCTGTTAGTTTTGGATTTGAAACTATTACAATAAATGCAGATGGAAAGTGTTTTTACAGTAGGGAAGTAATTAAATTGGGTGTGGGAACTTTGTCAGGAGAATTCTTGGAGTGACATGTGAGTATCAGCAGATTCTTTGTCTTGCTTGGCCTGGGTTTGTCTTTTAGAAAGAAACATTCAAACTGCAGATGTGACTACTAAATTTTTTTTAAGGGATGTACTAACCTATGCATTATATCAAAAATGCTTTTCAGAAGTAACCAGCTATACATGCAGTTGAAATCATACTTGCCAGCATTTTTTTATAAAAAGTGGTTATTGTCTTAAAAGACAGGTAAACTGCATGGATGGAGAGGGATCTGTAGTTAAGAACTGAAGTTATGGTGGATAGGTGAGTTGTAAACACAAAAGGAAACATGTATGGCTCTGCAGTGTTGCTGACAAACATTTTGGTTCACAAACAACTTTGTCTTACAAATTCTGTCAGAGTTTCTTGGGAGTTATTTTTATCAAATCTCTATGAAGTGGTTGTGCATACTTCCTTTAATACCTCAGTGGTGGCATTATACCTTATAGTGGTAGTTTTGTAGCTGTATCAATATTATGGCATTCTTTCTTCATAATTCTGTAGTAAAAATCAAATTCACCCTGCAAGCCTGGATCGTCCAGTCATGCAAAATGCTCTCTGGGGGCATTGGTGTGTGACACAGAGGGAGTGAATACTTGGGATTTGCCAACTGTTCTACCACAAGCCTGGAACAGGCAGGAGTAGTGTGTTTGACAACTCTGACATGCTGGGCCTGTATCAAATTCACTAGCAAGGTTAGGGAGAGAAGTTCCTGTGTTCAGAGCCTACAAACATACAGTGCTCTTAATTTCCTGGTATGATGGGTAACTTTAAAATGGTATCAATCCTGAGTGTGCTGAACAGCTCCTTCATGAAGTTTAATGTCATCCAAGAATCGCTGAAGTCTAGTGCAGTGCTTGAAAGTTAACTTGTTTGAAGTTATCAACAACCTTTTTACTTAGATAATAAAAGAAGCCATTTTAATTCTAATAAGGAAGAATTATGTTGCCCTACCTGTAAGCTACACATAAAACTTCATACCATGTGACCTGTGAAAATGATGGAATATGTGTGATTCTGAAGTCTGGCAAAATGATAAATACGAAGTCCCAGATTCCTGCTCACACTCAGCAACAGCATGTTCTATTTGGCCACACATCCCAGGGCAGCATCTTCCTTTGAGACAGCAGTCTGCTTGATGAGCACATCTCTGCTACTCCCAAATCCTCCTTCCCATGCCACCAGGCCTGCCGGAGATTCCACTGTAAGACCAAAGTCATGTCAGGAATTGAGGTATGAGAGCAAGTATTGTTTTTTCTGAGCTATAAAATGAAATAGGGAGGAGAGAAAAGAAATGAGGGAGAACAAGTCACTGCAAATGGAAATTCAGCAGGGTCTTCTACTGCTTTCTCAAAGTTCACTAATTATAGGAAAAAAAATTATGGTTTTTTACCATTTGGAGAGGATGGAAGATTCTGCAGAAGAATTAAAAGATTTTTCTGACAGTTTAAACACAGTTTCTTTTTTTCCTGGAATGGTAAAGGAAAACGTCTGAATATTTCACATACTTTCCCTCTTTAAACTGATATTCATATTGTCATGAAGATATCTATAGGAAGAAAGGAAAAACTTGAAGATTTTGATGAGCAGTTTTGTAAGTTTGGGATAAAGGTTAGCTGACAGATCAACTAAAGGAAAATGCACAGTGGTGTCAAAAATACATTTCTTGTGTGTTTGCAGAAGGGCAATGGATCTTTGTATTAGTAAGTTAAAATTAAGCCCTGTAGAGCAAGAAGCCCTCCATTTTATTGCTTGATTTTTACTACAAACCTGTGGATCCAGTATTTCCAGTAATATCCATTCTTCCTGACTTTACCTTTACATACTTTTTAAAAAAAATTCTAAGAGCAAAGGAAAAGGAAATGAAGCCAGTCTTAAGAAAATCTTCCCATTTAAAACTTTATCAGATGCTGTAAGAGGAGTGTAAATCGGAGGCACTATAGTTAGTGCATTAATACCAGCTGGGTGGGGTTTGTCCCTATGTGTTACCAAACTACAAATTCACCAGTGGTGATCACTGGTAAATAATTGACTCATATGCACAGACCCAGATAAAGCCAGTTATCCAAAAAAGTGCACGGGGATTTTTTATGTGTTTAAAGATGGTCTCCAATATTTCAATGTAATACAGGTTTCAGTGAGGTTCTTAGCATAGAGCATTGCAGCTCTTCATCACGATTGCTGTTCTGTTCTTCAGCACCCATGCTTCTATGTGCACTACAGAGTAAGATTTAAAAGATACGAATTCCTGTTTCTGTTTCATCTTAAAAGTTTCACTTAAAACTTTTGAATGAGAAATAGGCTTTCATATTTTCTCACTGGTCTCATTTTGATACCCACGCATGGTTTTTCATTGGTCAGGATACAGAGTGTACTACATGTCCAGAGACAATTATTGTCATTAATGTATTCACAAGTAAATGGATGGTACTGAACGTCAGTGAGAGCTACCACAGTTTTCCCATTCACTTCACCTGACCAAAGTTTGTTTCCTCTGCAGTTTGGGCGCACTGTTGTGGATGCAATGTTCACTGTGTTTATTGTATCTGAACTATGCTAATGCTGCGCGTGTGCATTACGAAACAGTATTTCCATGACCATTCATACACCTAAAAAAAAAATGAAAATAAAAGTAGCATGTATCTTCTGCATCATATTCCAAACAACCAGATCATCAAAAATGTTTCATTCTCATCAGTTTCAATTAAAATACACCTGAGATTTCGTTCACCAACTAATTCCCTCAACAAGACCTTAACAGTCTTATCTCAGAATGACCGCAGTGATGGTTCATTCTTTCAGTCAGGCATTGGCTGGCCCATATTTACCAGATCTAATGCTGTAACTCCTCAGCCCAAACCCAAGCTTTACAGGCATCTGACAGATTCTGTGATGAAGCTGTCATGCCTTTTCCCATGACTGTGAAAACAGTTGATACTTTGCACAGCAATTCCTAGTAGAGTGGGACCAGCAGTACCATCCCATTCCTTTGCAGTTCAAGAGATGAACAGAATTATTGTTATATAGTAAAGAGGAGCTTGCATTTGAGCTGCTGATCAAGAAAAGCCAGAAACAGCTATGGAAATTGTGATTAAAGTTTCAGCAATTATAATAGAAAAATTAAATAGTATTGGTTGTGCGGTAAAAATGAGCAAACCAGTCTACCTAGCTTTCATTTGTGCTGTTTAAACACATTAGGCTCCCTAATTTTCTGCTCATCCATGTCTTAAAAGCTTTTTAGAAGGTAATGGTTTGTGGTCTTGTGAACCATATGTAGCTTATCTTTACCAGAGGATAATGCTTTTCTGAGTCAAGAGAAATGTAGCTCCACTGCATTCCAGACTGAATAATCTGTAGATCATAATGATGTGATAAATGGGCTTCATTTGAGTAAATGAGTTATTGAAAGGACTCTAATATGAACTTTGAAGGTGAGATTCATCTCATCCTGAAATAGAAATGTAAGGTAGGCACTTCTGAAATGACATTTATTTGAACTTCTTTCTACTGACAGCTTACTGTACCCCTCTTCTCCTGAGAGACCATGCAGACTCCACCAGAAATCACCTGTTGCTCTGCTGATTTATTGGAAGACCAGTTAGATACACAATATGACCAAAGGCAATGAAAGTATTTCTTTCGATTTTACAGATTCAGCGTTCCTGCAAAACTGGTCAATTCCAGAAGGGAATACCTGCAAAAATAAGATTAATCTTTAGCCAGGAAAAGACTTTTTAACTGGCTTCTGGTATTTCTTGGGCTTGGGGCAAAGGACAAGGAGGAACAGACACAGCAAAACAAATTTGCTGTGAAAAGACAGAATAATTGAAGTTTAAACTGAAAGATTGCCACAAGTCATTTTGGGAACTGGAACAAAAACTAGGAGGGATGGTACATGCCAGAATATAACATTTGTGTCAGTGAGGCCACTACAGTTATAAACACTTCACCTAAGAGAAATGTCTGGCAGGATCAAGCCCAGATTTCTCAGGCAATACAGTGACTGGCAAAAAACATATGACAATTTTCCAATTTTAAAATAACTACATTGTGGAGTAAGATTGCTCATAAAGGCTACATTCTGGGACACACAGGCTTAGCTTGCAGAGAATGTTTTATACAAATGTGTTACTTATTAAAGGTTTAGTGCACTCATTTAGTCCGCATGCTTCTTAGGCAATTGGAATCAATCAAACCAGCATGGTTGGGGAGATGACTCTTCACATACCTGCAACTGAATGACACACAGCAACCATGACAATTGCACTGCAGTTCCTACAAGGAGTAGTGCCTTGCTATGGGAATTTCATTTTCAGGCTTGTAGTTTTCAGGCAACGCAAGTATCTCCTATTTTTAGCGCAGTCTGTGTAGTATCTCTCTGCCTTCTGAGCACTGATGTTATCATTCCTTAATTTCAGAAATTCAGTCTTCTGATTACCCAAGGCCTATTGAAGCTGGTCCCTGTCTGCCCATTGGTTTTTGTTGGCTCTGGATCAAGCCCCCAAAGAGTTCTAGAAATATATATGATATGTTTACAGAAATTGCAATAATCTATTTAGAGTGCAAATACATGGTAACTGATGACATCACAGGGAAGTATTTTAATGTTTTATATTAATGGATCCCTGTGGCTTATAACAATAAGAGTAATGTATTTTTTATATTTCATGTCTGTTACAAATTCCTGGTGTTTTTTGTTAATATTGGGCATAACATACCTTCTCCAGTATTAATAATAATTTATCCCTGTGATCCCAAGCCAGATCATGTCAGTGTTAAGAATTCCATTAACCTGAGTCAATGGTGGGTCAGACTTCGGAATAAATGAAAGCAACAAAACCCAAGAAGTTTTGAACTTTTTTTTTTCAGAATTTATATCACCACATTGTAGAAAAAAAATGGATAAACAAGATTTTAACAGAAATGTTAGTGGAAGTAATTTGGAGATTCTGGAAATCAAAGTGTCTTAAGATTTTTGAGTTTGCTAAAGAGAGCGGGATTTCTGTATTAATTAATGTATCCATCAAATTTTAATATTGTTGAATCTTCAGGAATATCTTAGATAGGGTAACTACTTTCTTTGAATGAAAGAAGATAACCTAAGATAATACCTGCAGATGTTTTTGCTTAATCCAGCAGTCTCTTAGATCCTTATCCTAAAATTTAACTGGATTTTGAGCCACAAAATGACAGTGTTTGTTCTTCTTACGTGCAGCACATTTAATCACAATGAGAAGGAGCTCTATTTCTTTCTCCTGTCGTCTATTTTTTGCTCTGTCATATCATATTACAGCAGTACACAGGAGAACTAATTCAGAATCTGTTCTGGCTTCTTTGACCTCTTGTATACTCTAAATATATTTTACCATTGGTGAGCCTGAATATCCACCTACTTTGCACTTCAAATATAGCTTAAAAAATGCCAAGAAGAATGTAGACAATGAAAAGAAAACGGCTGTTGGGATCCAAATTGCCTGTTCTGAGATTGGTACAGGTTGTTTTTTATATGAATCACCTTCTTCCTCAAATATTTTTAGTGTAATTTCTTGGCTAGATGTTTCACATTTTAAATGCCATGTCAGTCTTATGTGTTCAGTAAGCATTTAACTGACACCATGCAGTTCACAGTATGCTGTGCTCATGTTTAACATACCAGAATTCACCTCTTTACCATCCTACTAGGCCTTGATCAGTCATTAGAGACAAAATAAGTAGGAAATAAAAATAGAATTATCATGATTCATGCCAAACTAGTGACTAAGCATCACGCAACCTCTTTCTCACCTCACTCCCTCCCACACACCCCAGTGAAATGGGGAGAAGAATCAAAAGTAAAACTTGTAGCTTGAGATAAAAGAGCTTACTAATTGAAACAAAGTAAAATATCCAATAACAGTAAATAATAATAATGAAAAGAAAAAGAAACAACAAACAAGTGATGCACAATAGAGTTGCTCACCGTCTGCTGACTAATGCCAAACCCCCTGCCAGAACCCAGATAATCCCCCTTTCTGGGTAACTCCTCCAGTGCATACACTGGGTATGATATTCTGTGGTGTGGAATATCCCTTTGGCCCATTCAGGTCACTTGTCCCAATTATACTCCTTTTTTGCATACCTCTTCACTGGCAGTGCAGGAGACACAAATGAAAAAAGTCCATGACTTAGGATAAACACGACTTACCGAAACCAAAACATTCTCATGCTGAATCCTAAACAGCACTGCAACAGCTACTGAGAAGAAATTAACTCTATCCCAGCTAAGGAAAAGAATGAACAAAAAAAAAAATACAGATAAAAAGAGACCACATACAAATAAGGTGATTGAGACCACGTGCAAATAAAAGTAATTGCAAGTTTGCTTTCTTTTTTTCTAACATCCGCATCTTCCACACATTACATAAATGCGTGTTAAACCCAGTGCAATAGTTTAGGCTTTGTCTTCCCTCCTTATGCTAAGACAGCCTTATCAGGGAGCAATTCTGTACCTCAGCTTCCTCCACAGCTTAGTCTGAGCACCAGTCAGCGTTGTTCTCCTCTGGGAACAGAAGTCAAATGATCCAGATGACAAGGAGGCAAAGAGGCTCCACCATAAGCAGCATCTGGCTCTTTGGCAGATTTGTCAAGTACTTCTGCTAATGGCTTTGGATTTGCCCAGGGGTCTTTTATGTGGTTACATTGCAGATGGTCTGTCTGTTCTATTTTCTCCTTTTGAACACTTTTATTAAAAAAAACCCCAAAATGATAAGGTTCTTTATGGGTCTCACAAGATGCCTGTGCAGGCTCCTTTCTGTTAGTCATCACAAAGCTTTCCATATATCCAAATGTGTGTCTTGAGTTTTGTTGGCGATTTTGGACTTAGTTCTCCAGTTTAGCTCCCAAGTGATACAATTTACTGTGATCTGAGTTTGCATTATTGTCAAATTTCTTTGGGAATTTCTTAATGTCATTTGTAGAGCAGAAGTAACATTGCCTCCCCTTGAAGCATGAACTAAACCTGCCTTCCACTAGCCATCCACCTCTGAAAACATAAGTTCAAATCTGGATTTGGTTAAACATGAAAATTAGCATGATGGTCTCAATCTAATTCATGGGGGATTTGTGTCTGCCATTTAAGAGAAGCCCAGGACCGAAGCAGCAAGTCTGTGGGAAGGTATGTTTGACAGAGCTGTGGAGAAAGGCGTATTCAGTGCCCAAATAAATAAAGCAATTCCACGGATCAACTTTTTAACAGAATTATTTATTGTGTGGCGCGAGTGCAGAAGAGGGCAGAGAGGGACAATATCCTGTTTGGTGAGTTCTGTTTAAATTCTGTTTCAATTTACAACTAAATCTCTGTCACTTTAATTTTTAAGGGTTTTGGGATTTTATTTGCTTTTCAGTGTAGAAGTAATTGGCAGGTGACTAGACATAAGATCATGTTTTATTTCTATGTTATTTCAGGCTTATGTCTTATTTTCCTTCTAATTATGTAGATTAAATTAAATAGAAAATAAACCCCTGTGCTCTCAAAGATATAGTGCTTTTCATGACTTTCTCAAAATAGTACCAGAGAAGCACATTCATCCCTCTTAACATTTCATTATTATACCATGTTTCCTAGCAGCAATATTTTAACATTTGTTGAGAAAAAAGAATAATTGTATTATAAAAAGCAATCTGTTAGGAACATCTTGCACCCTGCCCTATCTTGTAAACCAGGTTCTTGGGGAACCACTGTGCTAAATGCACAGTAAAGTTGCAGTCTTACATCTGCAGTGTGGACGTGGGTGGACCTAACAGCACTGTAGGGCTTGTTTCCTGCTACCTTGTTTCCCCCTCAGTACTTGGACAGAAGTGGATATTAAATGATTTTGAAAGGCTAAGCATTATGTCAGAAGCCTTGGTGACATGAAACCATTTGATGTAAGCCGTGTTCTGAACAGAGGGAACTGTAAAGGAGGGTCACCAGCAGAGAGGCTGGTTCCCAGGGCTGCTGTGTGTGTGTTGGGGCAGGGAGGGCTGGAGTGGTGGCTCTGCCAGTGCTCCTGTCCTGCGGCTCTGGCCAGGCAGGCAGGTATGCCCTGGCCTGGTGGCTGGGTTATCATGCAGGCTGAGCTGGAACTGGAGGTGTTACAGATTTGCAGCTGCTACCTGCCCCTTCTTGTGGCCCAAGGGGATAATTCAGGGAAGGGGAACTATGCCCCAGAGTTCTCAGTGACTCGTATTTATTAACTTTTAGAAAAATCACCTGCTTCACCCCAAATGAAAAAGGTGTGTATGCTTTAAGTTTCAAATTATAAAATAACTTGGGGAAATCAAACAGCAAAGCAAAATGAAATGTAGTCATTTTATATCAATTGTAAAGAAGAGTCAGCATCAGTGCATTTATCAGAGCATCTTTCTCTCTCTTGCTCAGAATAATGGAATTTGTTTGGAGTATAACTAGTTATGGAAAGTTCTTTTAGATTCTTCCAGGCAATAAGGTCATCCTGGGCAAAATGACAAGGGATGTGTGCAGCACACCTGGTGTACCTTGCCATCCAGAATGTCTGTGCCCACTACACCTTACAGGAGTGATCAGATGCTGAAGCAGCTAAGGCATTAGGCAGTCAGCAAGCTGCATATATTTATTTTCTATTCTAAACCAAACTCATTGTTGGGATTGCGATTAGAGAACAGAAATAACTGCTTTTGACACAAACTCTTTTGGAGCCAAACATAATGTGCTCCACATGAGGTAAACTACAGAATATTTGTCTTGGGAGCCAAGATTGAGATCAGGTTTAGCTTATAAGGGGAACTTTGCTGTTAAAAGTGAGATGTGTTAATGTTTCCCATGTTAACACTGCTTGCCAGCGACTCTCTGTATTTTAGATTTACCCCCCCCCCAAAAAAAAAATCCCAGAGAAGATTCAGAATGTTTGCATTAAAATATGAATAGAGCATGAAAACTACAAGTTTTCGGCAACTCCTGTATTCTGCCTAGTCTGTCATCACAACTCATCCTTTTCTCAAAGCAGATGAAGGTCTTGCAAGGCTAAAGAAATTGCATTGAAATGAGGTATGGTCACACTTAATACAGCACAACTGAAAGAACTTCTTTTCCTTTGGACACTCCCTAGTGAGGAAGTAGAACTGTTTTTCAATAACTAGTTTGAAATACAACAGACATCTCAATTTAGAGTGAGTCAGATGCAACCCACCCCTTGTTCTTTTTTTTATGAAAATATGAGTTCACATTTACATCATGCAGTCCAAACTCCATTGAAGTCAACAGCAAAATTCACAGCCCTTCATCCCTGATATCCCAGTTTTGGATTTGCTTAAATATTGTCTGACATAAGTAGAGTTGACATTATTATATTTAAATTCATAATATTATCACTGCAGTAAGCAGTGTCATTTTTGAAGGCTGCAAAGGACAGATCAGCAACAGGCTAGTAATTGGCAGAGCTGATCATCTCACATTCCTCTGTATATATGAGAAAGTCTTTGTTGCTCAAATCAGACTTAAAACCACTAAATAAAGACTTTGTGAGATCCTTCAGTCATTAGGTTTGTTATCTTATGTCCAACCAGGTCACCTGTCAGAGATGTAGAAAGGCCACTGGAATTTTCAGCAGATTTTTCAGATGTGATTCTGAGCAGTTGTTCTGCAGAAGTGGTGGCATAGGAGGGAAGGGCACAAGGAAAATGCTTTTTGCATTCCAGCCATGTCCACAGAAGTGTTTGTTATTTGTTTATGACACAGCATATCACGTTGTCAGAACCACAGCATTTGCAAGTGCCCATCACATCTGGAAGTGATCAGAAGCTGTTGGGTGAACTACTCTTTGAAAATGTGGCCCTGTGATCTAAAGGCTTGCATTTACATCTTACATATCTGTAATTGGGTAGTTTATATTTCATGTAAGTTGGATACTTGACAGCTCCCTGTGGAACTGTGGTGTCATTATTACTTTTGATTTACTGAAATACTCATATAAGGACTTCAAAACCTACTTTAATCTTGATTTGGAATTTTGAGGGTTTTTTTAAGTAGCCCGTGCCTGTGTACCTTTATGTGTTTTCTGTTCCCATGCCCAGGCTTGGGATGAGCCGTTCTGTATGTGGAGTAATAGAATTGAGCACCAAGCCCTTCTGTCTGCACCAAGTCCTTCAGTCCCTGGTCCCAGACACTTCCTAGTTTAGAGATTGGGTGTCTGGCTCCTGGAGTGGTTTTCTCCAACCAGTTGCCTTTTTCCTTGAGAAGACGGGAATTATTTCTTCAGACACCACATAACCTCTTTCAAGATACTTTCTCCAGTGACTGGAGTAAACCCTGAGCTAAAGTTGCATCCCATCAAAACTATGGCTGCCACATTAGGATAGCCCAGAAAAGAGATCTCAAAGGCTGGGATCCAGCTGGCCAGACGATATTACTCTGCATAGTTTTGCTTTTTGTGTGTGCATTAGTTTATTATACCAGGATGGAACAGTTTCCCATATAAAACTATCATTTTCTTTCATCCACTCAAACCAGTGTTGAACTTCAGAGTGGAGAGAGAGGTGGAAGAGGAGCACATGGAAATAAGTGTCTCCCATTACTGACCTTTTCAGTGTCAGTCTGCCTATTTCCCTACTCTGAATCTATGTTTTGCAATTGAACAATCTCCTGAGCATAGAGAGGATGAGCTGGAAGTTTATGCTGAAGTAAATAACTTAGTATGTTCCACTCCCCCTGATTTGCCTTGGTTTTTATTTATTTATTTTAATCCTTGTTGGCTTTGAACAAGTCAGCTACATGTCCAACAGGAGAATCCAGAAATGGCTCCTAGGTATTATTGTATGTTTTATCCAAAAGTGTGGAAATCCAAATTAATTTTACATTGTAATTATTAATTGTAATGTGGATTTCTGGCTGACTGAACTTCACTAGAATAGACAGTTTTCTGTGGTTTTCTGGAAACCACATTAAATTACATTAAACTGAAATAAAATGTCTCAGTCAATCAGAAAAAAGGAGAACCATGCAGTTACTGACTTTTAAGCAAATAATAGTTTTCAGCAATTATATAGCACAACAATCCAAGCTGTCTAAATTCATTGGTATTTGCTCATAAGAGCAAACCTCAACTTTTCACTTTCAGGCACAAGAAGAAAATACCAGTTTTTCACTTTTGGGCAAAAATAAACCTGAATTTGTAAGCAATTATCTTTCACAATATTTAGTCACATCTTTTCACTAGAGTCACCAAGAACACATACATATAACGCTTTCAGTAAAAAATATCAGCTTATTACTATAGCAGTAGCCATATACTAGATTAACAAAAGCTTCAGCCTTTGGCAGTTGCTCATGCAGTGAGAAAAGAGGAAAGCTTCGATTTAATAAAGACAAAAAATATCTGACACCTAATTGTTAGGAAGCACAGAGAAGCTCAAAGTGGCACAGGGTCAAAAAAGGGAGGGCGATAGCAAAAGCTTAACTGGGGAAGTGGGAATGGGGGGTGGGGAAGAAGCTGCAGTGCTGTTAAAAGAAATGTCTTTTTCTCTAGCTGTGAATGGTGTAAGGGGGAAGCTACAATGCCGGTCTTTGTCACCAAACCTGCTCGCCCACGTTCCCGGCTGAGTCCTCTGCATCAAGTGCATCCCAGGCACTGACACTGTCTGCCTCTCAGACAGCTCCTGTAAAGTAATACTGTCTACATGGGGCTTTTTTCTCCTGGTATTAGAGTTTGAATAGCCAAGAGAAGGACAATAGGCAGGAAAGCAAAACGGAGATACAATCACAACCTGTGCCTGTTTATGCCCCGAGGAACTACCTAAGGAGTCCCATCATCTGTAAGACAAGCAGTTTATTTGAGACCAAAAAAGCTATTAAACAAAATCAGGCACTTTTGAATTTTCCTCAAATTAGTATTCCTTTGTACCAGAAGGACCCTCTCCACAGTGCAGTTATTGCAGTATCTGGGTATGGGTTCTTTCCCTGTGAGCTTGAACTCATGTGCTGGGAAGCTGCATGGTGATATTCAAGCTTGTAATGAATAATCCATAGGGAGTCTACTACAGTCCTTACTTTATACTTACAGTTTTGCAAAGCTCACCCTTGTGATATTTTTGTTTTATATTACCAATGTGATATTCCTTAACATGGTAGAAAAAAGTGGATGTTTTAATTCTTTGTTTCACTAAGGTTCCCTGTCTTCGATATCCTCTGTCTGACATTGGTTGTAGATTGAGGGAAGTATTTTTATTTTTGGAAAATCAGTGTGACTTTACTTTTGCCTCTTTCCATTACTTTTTTAATATGAATGTTGACACTGTACTTGCAAACACATAAGAAACAGAAGTTATACAGCTATAATCCACCTCCTATGCCCAAATGGTTGCAAAAAGTTTAGGACTTGTTTTCTGTATTGCGAAAAAGAAAAAAACAAACAAGTAGTAAAATAAAACTCTGAGGAGCATTTGCTGGTTTTATCAATTTAACATGACATTATTTTACTTCTTCTTAGCACTGTATCGCTTTACAAGTTATGAAAGGAGACCTCAAGGAGGTCTTGCTTGTGTCCAGTACTATTATTTGTTTTTTACTCTGGCAGGCTCCCAGAACCTGTGTGTTGGAGGGGCAGCTTTTGCGATACTGTGCCTAGAATAGCAAAAGTTCTGCTATTTTGGACATCTACTAAGCTTAAGGAGATCTATAGGTGGGCTTGATGAGCTGGGGAAAACAAGAGGGATAATAGTCTCAATAGAACAAATGTATCTCATTGGTTTTGCTCTTCCTTCCTTACCTTTCACAGTGACAAAAAATGACAAAGGCTGCCATAAACAGTTTGAAAGCACCTGGAAAAGAAAATATTAACTTACATTTCAGGGCTGGTGAAATGATAGGAAAAGTTGCTCATTTGAGGCATTTTCTTCAGCTGTGTGTTGTGTTGCACTATTGGTGGAGATCTTCTGTGAAAAGGTGTTGGGAAGTTTTTGTTGTGTATTTATACACATAGACACATGCCTGTGTGTATATTAAGCACCAGAGAATTATGATAAGTTTGGATGTATCTGTGTGTTAGTGTGCGTGTATTTGTATACAACTATATATTCCTTGGGAACCAGTCCATCATTCAAAATCTCTCTCTTTCCACCTTCTTTCCTACTGCCCACTGTAGTCTTTGAAGGGGTTGGTGTAACTTCTTAATTGCATTATTTGCATTTCTTGTAGGTGCAAGTAAACATGAAACATATATGAATGTAATGTGTAAAATACAATGTAAAAAAAAAAAAACAACAACAAAACCCCCCCAAATACTAGGAAAAACCCCTTTATAATTGTGGTGTATCTAAATTATTGATTGTTTTAAACTTTGTTGCAGATTTTATGTAGATTTTCTTGGACAAATGACATTTGTATATGCACATCCATTTTGATTGTTAATGTCATAGTAAAGGCTTGTATGACCTAGTTCAGACTGCATATGAAAGAGAGGTGAGCTCATTAGTCCTGTTCAGAACATGGCTGAAAGACCTGCCTAAAAAAATGTATGTGAGAAATGGAAAAAAAAAAAATTACTCCAGTTGTCTTCAAAATGGTGTAGTTGGTCTGAGAGCTGAACTGATACCTGTAGGAAACCGATTTAGCTGAGTTTGAGCAGTTCTGTTATCTAACTTTCCTATTGCACTAAAAGTTAATTTTAAATAAAGGGAAATTCCCTGTTTGTTTAATTTCAGAGCAGGGTAGCTGATATTTAATTGGACAAGACTCCAG
The DNA here is from genome assembly GCA_013400735.1 of Pomatostomus ruficeps. Taxonomy (NCBI): domain Eukaryota; kingdom Metazoa; phylum Chordata; class Aves; order Passeriformes; family Timaliidae; genus Pomatostomus; species Pomatostomus ruficeps. Next base: position 23,785 of record VYZT01037122.1, read on the forward strand.
GTTTCTGTGAGAAAGTATAGACTGTTTAAGAACTGGGATTATGACAGGAGGGATACAAGAAAAGCAGGGGGAAACTAACCTAATAATAATCATAACAACAACTGTAATAACAATAATAACAATAAGAATAATAATATACATTTTTGTCACAATGAAGTTTAGTAAGATTCTGCTAAAGAAATGTATGTAGCAAATTTCCTATCAAAGCATTTAAAATACTTTAAACATTTTTGTTATGATTATTTATACACAAAATGAAATTATTCAATTTTAAATAGCCTCCATGTAGTCCTTTTTTCAGCTCTCCTCTAATTTGGATTTGTTTCAAATTCTGCACAGAGGAACTGGTATTTGTAAAATGCTCTGGTTAGGCCGGGATTTGAAGTACTTTGTTTTCTTGTTTATAAAAGAATATTTATTCTTTTATAAATCTTTAATAAATTATTTCATATTTTTGATCTTGTTGGTAAAAAACGGAACTGTAGTAAACTGTAAACTGTAGTTTGAACTGTAGTAAAAATAGATTATGCAGCAAAAAGTTTACATTTTAAAACATCTCTTTCAAGAAAATTATGTAAATATGTTCTACTTGTAGAATTAATAAATAATCAATGGAGTTACAAGCTGTGGAAGGACCCAGCTCTTAGTTCACCTTCATAATAGTTAAACTGGAAATGCAGATGGATAACAGAGTTATAACAACCCAGATTTTCTGAAAATAAATTTTATCTCTGCTGAAGAAAAGCAGTGCACAAATGGATATGTGATTGTAGTGAAGGGGAAAAAAAAGAGGAATTTTAAAAACACAACCGTAGAAGCAAGGCTTGAGCTTTTTACCTTTTAAACAAGACAAGTGAAAGCTATACAGAAACACAGAGATGCAGTTGTCAAATGGGGCAATCATGATTAGTCCTGTTACACCTTCATGTGCAAGGCTGGTTTGTGGTGCTGGGCTGGGCACTCTGGTGGTCTGGGGTGGGGTACAAGTTCTGCTCATTCACACTTGTAAAGAGGGGACAGAAGAAGGTGGAATTTTTCTCTTTGGATGCTGTTCCTTAATCCACTTCTGAGCATAAGCTAACCCTTGAAAAGATGTAACTTCGAGCCGGGGAACAAAATATGGTCTGGTGGGGAAGGCCCAGAATTCCCACACAGACATATTTCTGATTCAGACCTTCAGTGGGGTAGGGTTGCCCACAGGTGGGAGTTAAAGCCCACTGAAATCTGGCACACTGTTCTGTGAAATGGGACTTTTCCAGTAAGCCTCTGAAATGATCCACTAAGCATGTGCAAATACCAACTTTCAAAGACTTTAAGCAGAGCCAAAGCAGAATAAAAGACAAATCTGTCTTCCCAGGTTTCAGGTTTTTGCTCAGAAGCTGGGAATAATGCAAACCGTCTTCAAAGAATCAAGAGATAATTAAAACATCTTCTTACCAGACAATCCATTTCCTGTCAAAATTTATCTTTTTATACAATGTAGAATTTTACTTAATTATTCTAAAAAGCAGTTTGAGAAATTGCAGGAGGGGGAAAACTAAAGCTCAGTTATGTGTCTGGCAGAGAAACAAAATATGTAAAATAAAATTGTATGGTGTAGTTTTTTAAGCTCCTTTAATGATAAAATTTATTCCATCTAAATTGGAGCACACTGCATTTACTTGAAAGCAACCTTTAATAAATAGCTGAATAAACTTAGAAGTATTAATTATTCCTTTGGAGATTTCTTTTAAACTTTTTTTTAGTGCAGGAAAGCACATGGTGAAACTGAACCTGCTTCTGATTAAGTCAGTGAAAGCAGGACTCTGATAAACATTTAGTTTGACAAAATGAATTCAAGATGTTGGAATTATTTCATCCATTTTACTAAGCATTTTTCCGGAATCCTCCATTCACTGGAAGATAAGATTTTAGTAAGTCTGTTACATATTCCTGAGAATTTTTTAGCCTAAAGATAAAATAAATGCGTCCAGAAAAGTGAATTGAATGATATGTTACACAGAAGGTAACGTGCACTTCTGTAAATAAATCACAGAGGGATATATTAAAGTAATCCCTATACTTGTTCACACAGGATGGAGCACCCAGGACAATACAATGTATATACATGGTTTTGTGAAACTTTTTATTGGTTTGGATATCCTTTTTATTCTTAATAGACTACCAATAAGTGCAAGATGTCTTTTACTCATGCAGACAAAAAATGTCTATTTGTGAATGCACTACTTTTAAAATTATTTTAGTTAATTAACTTGCCATGTCTGTGGTCTGGGATGCCATTTGTTATAGCTAATTAATTAGGCCAATAAAAATACTTCTCCACACAGAAGGTTTCATGCTGCTTTGGAACAAAAAGTATTCCTTTTACAAAATTTGATTGTTTATATTCTTTGCCAATAAAATGAGAGTTAGTAGACCCAGTTTTCTGATTAAGAAAATCTGATTTGATTAAGAAAATCTGATTCATTTGACTGTGAAAAGTACTTAAGATGGATACTTCTTAAATACACTAGGTAGGTGAACTAGTGATTTTGCTTATGAAATGCTGCTGAAGTACTTGCCTCTGTGACAATGATATATGCCTGTCTGAAAAGAAATTATTGTAATTTTCATGCTAACCAAGGGAAGAAAACACATGTGAACTTCCTAAGCTGGAACTGCCCATTAGGTGTCTGTGTGCCAATCCTACTTAAACAGGAAATCATGATATTTAAAACTGCCAAGTGAACACATGGGGAGCATTACACTGTTTGTTTATTTTGTGTTGCATTCTTCTGCTCCCTTAAATACATACAAGATGGAAACTCATAGACTTTTTTTAACCTTTAGCTGCTATCCTTGTACAGAAACTGCTAAATAAAACCTGGCAGACTTGAAAACAACTTGAGTTCATTTTATTTCATCTAACACTGATCACATTTCCAGTAAACAATAAAAACAATGCACTGCTGACAGATGTGTAGAAATGTATATACAATTAGATGAAGAAAGTTGGTTCAACACATTTCAAGTCACAGTTTATGCCTCTGCATTTCCTTGAATGTGGCTGTAAAATTCTTACCTGCTGATGCATGACTTCCAGCAATACCAGTTTTTTCCTGCTCATCCACAGTGCTGCTGGGGAGGCTATCCTTCTAGTGGCTTAGCAGTGCATCTCATGGTTGATTTAGGCATTTACTTGAGTAAATGAGATTCTTTGCTTCATGTGGCTTTGGGTAAGGCCTTCCTTCATTTTCCCAGCTGAGATGTAGTATTTCCTACGTTTTCTCAAACATATTCAGGATATGAAAGCTCTGAATCTCTGTGTTGGGTTAAATGAATGTAAGGTGAGGGAGTAAAGCATCCAGGAGATCAGCAGAATTAGGAGCACAAAATGCCAAATAATTTCATTTTCTGGAGGGAAAAAGATTCAAATTCAGACAGCAGACCCATATTTGTTGAAAAGGTAGTGGGGTTTTGCTTGTTTGTTTTTCCACATAGGAGGATGTGTGGAGCACAGAAAATAGGCAATTTCAAAGTGTAACTTGAAATAAAGACTTAAGATACTTAAGGTGTCACCTTAACGATTTGCCATTGATTGTCCTGGTCAGATTGTGAATACCTGGGAGCAGTTGTTCTTACTGAACCATTCCAACTGTTCATCTCTTTCTTCACCATCTCAGCCTTCTACAATGTAATTGGGCTTTTAGAGCTATGTAAGACAATCTTTCTGTTGGCCTTTGGAGTATACATACGGTAAATCATTCTCCTGTTACAGCTGGGCTGGCAACTTTGCTTATATATAGCAAAATTGTTTCTCTAGGGAAAGAAGAAACCTGTGTGATTAATATATAAATGAAGCAAGGAATAGGCAAGCACATATTGCAAATTGGATTGCAATTACCGGTCTAAGAAATGTTCCTTGTCTACTCTGTCTTTGTCTGAGAAAGGCAGATCTGTTGTCACTGCATGAAAGCCATCTACAGGCCCCCAGTGGAACTGTGATGCTGGAATTCCTTGCAGTCTAAATCCACTTGAAATTTTGCAAGCTTCCCAGAAATTATGCAGCAGAAAACAAATATCAAGTGATCCAAGAAGAATATACATATTTGTAGGAGTGAACAGTTTTCCAGATGTACATGCAAGTTCTGTTCATTCACTTGTATGGTCTGTTCTATGATTTAGTGTGGGTGCAGTGACTGCTGGTGATTGGAATACAGACAATGAGAGGCAGAAGTTCCTGTTTCGGCTTTCTTTGTAACACCTGACTTTTCACCTAATTTCTCTATTTTCTTCTAAGAAATACCTATATACCTGAATTTGTTCATTTATCTCTCCATTTGTCCATCCATATATGTGCACTACATCACGCACAAACTCTGTAGTGTGTTTCAGTGGCAGTTTCATAAGCTTGTGTCACTTCATAATACCTAAAGGAAAAGTGAAAAACAGTGGCAGTGTTGCTGTAACCTACTTTCCTATGTTTGGTAAAAAGCAAAGGTGTCAAAGGAACCCGTATTGATTTGTTAACCTGGCTGCATTGCAAACTCTCCATATAAAAATGAAAAAGTTATTATAGAAAAAGCAGATTATTTTAGATAGTATCACAATGCATTAATACTGTCACCTTGGTTTTTAACAGGTCTATGGAAATGCAGGATCTAGCCAGTCCTCATAATCTTGTTGGAAGTAGTGATGCACCAGGTAGTTCCAAACTGGATAAATCTAATCTCAGTAGCACATCAGTCACAACAAATGGAACAGGAGGTAAGTATAAGACGCAGCTGACACTTAGAAAGGTTTGGCTAGTTTTTAGTCATATGCATTTTTACCATAATTTCAAGAATGACCATATACCCATTTATAAATCCAGCAAGATTTATGAAAAATTGGCAGTCATACAAGTGTAAATTTCTAATTCCAACATCACTTCTTTGATTTGCACCAACTGAAGTAAGAAGTAGAACTGAAACAAGGTGCAAAGATGAAATAAGGAAAATTTTTGAATGGTTATTTTGAACACAGTGTTAAATGTTTGCTTATACCTGTTGGTTACTTATGAAATAAATTTCATTCTCTGTGTCATACTTCCTTGATGAGTAATTATTTGCTCTTATACCCTGAGCTACATGCATTTAGGTTAAATTAAAATCACTGTCAAGAGAAGTGCATCCAAATTAGACTAATATAATTTTTTTTTTTTGCTGATGAATTCCATTTCTCGGGAGGTAGTGAAAGTTTGTTGTAAAGAGATTGTTAGATTTTCCTCAGCAGTACCTTGTCATTACTGCTGTAGGTGATACTGTGGGGACAGCACTGCTATGCAGCTACAACATAGATATTCCAATGCTTTCTATAATCAATTCTGCCATAGCTGAATTGGTGCAGTGGGAGGCAGGGTGCCACATTCTGAGGTGCAGTCTATGAGAGTGGCACCACAGATATGAGACAAACTAGAGTTTCTTTTCTGGAGTTTATACATTGCTGTCTATTTTAACAGTTGTCACTAAGAAAAATTTTTTTGGTTTGTTCTTTCTGGCCACAAGGTAGAGTATTTTATTCACATACCCTATTTAAATAAATGTCTGTCAATGCCAATAAAAAGTGGACGTGCCTGTGAGGGTAACTGAGCTCTGCAAAAAAAGGGCTGAAACATATTTTTAAATAGAATCCTTATTCCAGCATTAAGAGAAGAGAAAACTTCAAGCATACTATTAAAGAACACTAGTAACTAGATACCTTTATATTTTACAATGTGCATAAATAAACCAGTTAAAATAATACCCATAAAAACAAAACAGTTCCTCTAAAAGACTTGGCTTAAAGTGCCAAAATACTGATTTGCCTTGAAGACTGTTCATTTATGCTGAACAGACATTGGGAGAATGAACTGCTGTTCCATTCCTGTTCTCAGGAGACAACATGACTGTGTTAAATACTGCAGACTGGTTGCTGAGTTGCAGTACTCCCTCCTCTGCAACAAGTATGAGAGACTCTGGTACAGTGCATGTGTGTGTGGTGTGTCCCCAGGACTGCCGTGTGACCTCTCTCTCAGTTTGCTCCAGTCTTTTGTTATGCAGTTTGAATGCTCTCATGGGGTTCTCCCCCACCCCTGCGCCTTTTTTCCCTACCCTTTCTCAAAGGCTTTTCCCACAGCCAAGAAAACTGTTAGGAAGTTGCAACAAGTAGTTATCTTACAATGCTTTGAAAGTCATTTGATAAGCAAGGAGAATTTAACCCATTTATAATTAGCTAAGCTGTCTACATGGTCTGAGTGGCTGGGATTGTCTCGTGTTCAGCTTTACTAGAAATTGCCAGTAGTCAGCATTGGTGGAAATCAAACCAATGGAAATTTTCACAGAATTCTCATTTGCTTTTCTTTTGTTTTTAAGTAGAATATTGCATGATTACCTTAGCACAAGGTTGACAGTATTGTTCTTCCTCCTACTATGACTTTCATTATTAATCAAAGCTTATGTCTAATGTGCTGCCACGTGTAACTTGCCACTTTACAAAATTTTGGCCAAACTTTTCGAGCCGCTGTTTTCATTTATGAGCTTCCTGACATGTATTAATTGTCATAAGTTGTAATGATTAATAATAATTATATGTGTGACATCATTGCAGTACATTTGGGATTAATTGTAGGTGTAAACATGCATCACCATGTTTCTCTACAAGTCATTACAAAGGTGCTTAGGTTGTGCAGTTTTGGACTAAAGTTAGGAAGATTTCAAAAACTTGTCTTTTAAAAAAATCCCTCAGAATTACCTTGCCATTTGTAAAACACATATGCAAAGAAAATTTACAAAAAAACCCAAACGTTGACTTGAGCACAAAAGATCATTTTCACCAGAATAAGTTGTTCCATGTGAACGCTCCTGATCAATTACAAGAATTTAAGGAAGGACTGAGTTAACTTGGTCTATCACCTCATTTAACTGTTCAGCAACTTCAGGTAAATGTGGAAGGTAACAATTTAAGTACTAACTATTAGTAGTGAGGAAATACAATGTGTTACATGTTTTAAATCGGATTTTCCATAGGCACTAGAATGTTTAGATTTGTGCTTCTGGTTGAGTATATTCCCAGGAAAACTTAAGGCTTGCTAAAAGAAAGAGGAAAATCATTCCTATTGACAAGCTGTGTGGCTTATTGTTTTACATGAGCTTTTAAAACCAGATTTGTTTGCTATCACATCTGTTGCACGTGTTTGTCTCCCTTCAGGTACAGTATTAGCACCTCTTGCCCCTAAAACCCTGTATATTCTTTTTCAGTCCTTAACACAGAAGGATGCTTTAGAGAAAAAATAAAAAGAGGTCAGCAGAGTAGCGGTCATTTTGATCTGCTAAGTCCTTTCATCAAGTAAAGAAAGTATCCTGTAGAAGCTGTTGTTTTTTGGGAGCTGTATTCTGAGTTAGACTTAAAATAATGAAGTTTGGACAAGATCCCTAGAGGTCATTTGGGCAAAGCACTGCTCAGAGCAGAGCCAACTTCACTTTTAGATCGTGTCGCTCAAGGCAGCATTGAATTTTCCTCCTACATCTAAGTGGATTTTTCCCTTAGTGTAGGTTGTATCTGTTCCCACCTGCTGTTTCCCAGGGCACCTTTTGAGATGAGTGTGCCTTTGTTCTTTGTCGTCTTTGCACCTTCCCATTAGATAGCTGCAGGCAGCAATTAGCTCTCCCCGCAGCCTCCTCTTCCTGGGACAGAACAAACCCAGCTGCTTGTGTCTCCTGGTATGTCCTGTGCCCCAGCACCTGATGATGGTGATAGCTCTACTCTGTTTGCATGTGATCATGGTCTGAGCCCAGCTGGCAACCAAGCACCACACAGCTGCTCACTCAATCCTGGCTGAAAGCAGATCTGGCTCAGAACAGTCTTCACTGCTAGCAGCACCCAAATGCATTTCCAGTTAGAGGTTGCTTTTAATTTTGTTTTCACTCTTTCAATATGCAAACTTAAAAAAAAATATTGTCTTGAACTGATGTTAGAAATTTTTTGTTTTTCCTAAGTTAGCTTTGTGCTTTCCCCCCCTTCATTTAATGACATAAAATATAAAAAAAATACGCAATAGTCAAAATCCCTAGCTACACTGAGAAAGGACCTTGATGAATTCCTTACTGTTGTAAAATCCGAATGCAACAAAGTAGATCTGTTTAAAATCAAGCATATATAAAAAAAACTTTCTATATGTATTTTTTAACAAAGCTCGGTGCCAATATAATATTTTTCCTCAAGTTAAGTACAGGAATTTCTTTTGTTTTAGATTCTTTGCTTGACAGAGAAAGAGAAAAGATGGTGTCTATTTATGCTGATGGCAGTGCACTGCAGCTGGCATTAACCAGAACTAGAAACAATTCTAAAATAAACATTTCAACTCATGACTGAAGTTTTTGTTAAATATAACAGTTAAGCACATAATGTCTTCCTGGATACAATACTGAACATTTGTAGCTCACTATAGACAATAGTGAAGTACCTTCTTGAACAGTAAGAGATAAAGGCACTAAAAAGTACTTTTTTTCCCCACATAAGTAGATGTCCAGACTTTGCAGAAGTACATAGAGGCATCTGCATGTAGTAATCAGCAAATAAATTAATTTAGATACTTTTCATACCTCAGATAACAATACATGTTCCACATGTCTGAGAGGTTTCATGATGGCCATCATTTTGTAACAAATGACCCTTGAACTATTTCTTGATGTGTATTTTATTGATCTGATGAAAATAAAATCACATTCTTCTCAAATAGTTATAGAAATGGGAATGAGTGATTACTCTTAAGAATTACTTTTTTCATTTTGGGTAATTTTTGTCACAGCTTTTTTTTAATGGAAAGATAATAGGTGGCAAAATGAGAAGGAGTGCACAACAGCTTGAAAAAATGTGGCTAAATTCTCCCTTAATGATTCCATATTTAATTAATATCCTGCTGCTTGCAGGGAGACTATTTGGGCATGGTAGTTTTGTGAAAGAGAAACAATAATGAAAAGAAATCTACATTCAAAAGATACACATTGAAAAATTTTTCATCTCAGACAGTAAATGGAAAGATAGAGCTGTATAACTTAAACCGGAATGTACTACTTGGTTCCATTGGCGCTGGTGCACCAGCAATGCTGCAGGGCACTCTACCAGTCACAGGGACAAATGCATCCCAATTTCTCCTGCTTGATCTCAACAGGTGTCCCTTTGAATTCAGTGCAGGTCACTTGTACAGTTGTAGACTTCAACAGCATCCCATGTGGCTTCCTGAAGTAAGATCTGTTACGCAGTGTGACTAGAAATGGGATGTAATTTTGTAGGAGAGGTAACTCACAGAGCTTATCACAGGCAGCTTTATTGGTAGCTGTGCAATTCCCAGTGAACAGTTCTCTGTGTTCACAGAAACAGGCACAAATAGCAGAGTGGGTCTGTGGGTGTTGTTCTGGATGTTCTTCCTGTGAGGGAACCAAATCCTTTATTTAGCTCATGCACTACCTTTTCCTCTGCAGACTGTTTGAAGGATGGTGAACTTGAGGGCAGCTCAGGCCGTACTTGGACTGAACCAACCTCTGGAAGTGCCTCTCTGTCTCAGCTAAACATAAAGGGAGATTAGTAGGCACCTTTTACAGTCTTGATTTGGGTGACTTCAATCTGAGCCACAGTTTTGAAATACATTGCCAACTCAGAACATGAAATTCCCCCCTTTCCCATACTGTTGCCAGTGAAGTCAAAGGTGGATGCAGTGATGTTGACTGATGAGAGCTCTGGTCAGCTGAGCTGATGCCCCTCAGAGGCGTCAGGTAACCAGATGGCAGAGACCACCTTTCCTTGGCATGTGTTAGACCTGCTGGGGGGCTCTGCCAGGCTGGCTGTCGCAGCAAAGGCTTCTCCACAAATCCCAGGCTGTGCCCTTGGAATTTGGATACCTGGCATACAACTGTGGTAGCTGCTTGTGCAGGTCCTCATTGCCTCTTCTCTCTGTACCCCTGGGCACCGACTGCTCCTGTGATACCCATAAGCATGTGATGAATGTCCATGCCCAACCCTAACTGACCTTAATGAAGAAATTGTGTTATTATGTTGAGGCTTCCACATTTGCCAGTCAGACAGCTAATAGGAGCTTCAGTGTATTCTCTACTGCTGTTTCTTACCGCAACAATTGGAAGGGTGCTTCCCAAACTTCATTACAAAAGTCCATGTCAAATGTTCTGTCCAGGTAACAAACTAAACTATAAAATCTATACTGCCTCTGTCGTGCTTTTTGTGTGTTCAGTTTCCGCTTGGTTGATAAGACTGCATGATGATCCCTAAGAAATAATTTCAGTTTGGAGTAGACCAAACTGTTTGGTAACCTCTGAGTAAGAAGCAGACTTGTTGTGGCTGCCATTTGTATCCTACTCTAGGTCTTTGGCTTTTTTTCTTTCAAACTTCTCTCTTTATGGAAAATTGCTTGCTGGTGACCTAGCTCAAAAAGGCCCCCACAGACTCTGTAAAAGGGGAAAGAGAAAGGCAACATGCTGGCACTGTGAAAGTAATCTGCTTCTGTATGAGCATGAAACCATATTATAATTGTTTTACTTGTCAGGCAAAACTATTTTTGTTACGTGCTATATCCTTTGACAGCTAGTGCTTCCTTCCTCTGTACTACTCTTAGGGAATTGTTAGAATCAATTAGATTTAGGTTGAAATCTCCCCAGAAGATATTTCAGTTGCTAAAAGCAATAGCTAGACAGATGCACAGATACAGAGCTGTGTAGATGCACGGACATTGCAGTCAGATTCCTGCCGACTGTCTCAGTGTGGTGCTGGAGCAGAGGTTGAAGCTGTTGCACGTGTGCTTGTTTGAGCTGGACTGCCACTAGTGAGACTGGCATAAGGACTCCGGTACAAACCTAGAAGTAAAATTTCATGTCTACTTATTCTTCTATGTAGTGTCTCTTCTTGCAGTCAAAACAGAACCCATGAACAACAGTGAAACAGCAACAACAACTGGAGATGGATCGCTTGACACTTTTACTGGGTCAGGTAAAGCCATAATAAGATGATGTTTTGTTAGATGCACATTAATGCAGCATTTAATAACCCTCACTAATGAACATTTGCATGGAAGCAATCTCTACAAAGCTCCTATAAAATATTATTGTATTTTATACCTAATAATAATAATAATAATAATAATAGAAATAATAATAGCTTTTTCATTTTTGTAAATGCAACTCAACAATTTACATGAGGTGTGCTCTTAAATAAGCTTTAATGATCCCTGAGATCACTGCTGTATGCAAAAGTCTTAAAGTAATACTGTTATTATGGTACTGTAAATCTCTTTTTCTCAGTGTTATTCTTGTATGATACTGGAAAAAATAATGGGATTGTATATGTAACAGCCATGCTAATTTGTGAAGTTTCAGTTCTTAAAGGTTATACCTTAGTGCTAATCCTTTACTCCTATTAGAAGTGTGTTAGTTTAAACGTTGACCAGATTTCCATGTTAGTTTCTTTCCACTGGGATAAGCTACTCTCTTTGCAAGAAAATAGTTTTACTTTAGCTTTACTTTAAATAATTATAGGTTTCAGTTACTTTTTAAAAAATTCAAACAAACAGCGGTTTAAGTAGATCCCTATAAATCATTAAAATGTGATGAATTGTGGAAAAGTACAGATAATCTGCCTTCTAATCATTAAGTTGAATCCTGATAGCAATAATAATAACAAGGAGAGGAGGGAGAATAAGTTTTGCATCTGGAAATACCAGTTCAGTAATGGCCTGACTGAAATGTCACCAAAGCTGTGAATCAGCACTCCACACTGATGCTACTATTACTTTGGTAGACTTAGGTAGTCCAGCCCTATTTAAAATATTTTGGAAATCATAATGTTTCTGTGTAATTAATTTTCTTTTTTGAAATCAGGCATATGTTTTTGGAATTGTCTTTCAGCCATCAGTTAAACCCAAAAAGTTGATTATTCAGAAAAGTATTTATAACAAATTTGATGCCTGAAGAAAAGGTATTTTGTGAGATTTAAAGCAAGCATTTACTATTTCTGATTAGAAAAAATTAAAATATTGTCCTCATTATAATTATACTGAAAGGAACCCCATCAACTTAAATGCTAAAAGGTTCCATAAAAAATCAAATAGTCTGGGCTAAAATACAGTTTTTCTTTTTCACTGTTTTTACTCAATGCTAAAATTTTATTAGTAATGATTACAAAACATAAAATATCCAACTCTGTATATGATTTCTTCATTGTTGGTGAAATTTTATCAGTTTCTGCTGTGTATTTAAGGTGGCTGAGTTGTATTCTATGGCTAAAGCAACGCTGGAGTGCCAAGAATTGCAGCCTTCAGCCCAGGTTTAGATAACTAAGTAATAGCTTGATTTGGCCAGGTGCCACTCACCCATCAGCTTCCACTGACTTCAAAAGAAGTCTTGAGATCTCTACACTTTGGATATTTGGAAAGTTGGTGCCACAAAAAAACAAAAAAAAAAAAACCAAAAAACCAAACCAAACCAAACCAAACCAAACCAAACCAAACAAAAAAAAAAAAAAAAAACCAAAAAAAAAACCCCAACCCAAAAAACAAAAAAAAACCCCAAAAAATAAAAAAGCAGAAATTTGAGCCTTGCATAATCCTTTTTTGCCTGTTAGCCTCCTGCATACTTGAAAGAAATATAAACCTGAATCTCAGTTTAGTGCACAAACTCAAGCATTAAGTGAGTACGGTCATTCTCAGTGAGAGATCAATAGTCTGCCTGTGATGATGCCAGCACTTCCCTGCAGGTCTCAGAGCTCCTGTGCCCTCACTTCAAGAGGATGCCTCGACACATAAGCCACCGTTACTTCCTCTTTCTTGTACTAGCATAGGTCAGAAGCACTCAAGTGTCCTTTGTTGAGTAGAGAAGGATTTAGATATGTTACTAAATATTTTATGAAATGAGACATGGGTGAAAAGAGAATTACTGGTGCTGAGACCCATTTGAGAGTCTGCCATGCAGAAATCCTCTCCTTCAAACACTACCCATTAAAATTGATTTCCATGCTCCAAGGGCAGTCAAAACATGTGACCTGTCCTGGAACTGAGAAGAAGGCTCAACAAGCCCTGTGGGGTGTAAAGTAGTCATCTCTGTCCCTAATGACCAGCTGTAAGTGATGGTCAAACAGATTGTGTGAGGTATAGCTCAGGAGAGACAGATTAGACTTCACAGAAAACTGTGATTCTGTGAACTGTTGATTGAAAAGCTGAAAAGATAAAGCATGTAGATCTCTTGAATTTAGAGTGGCAGTTCCCCTAGTGGCCCTGCCCTGGCCATTGGGATTGGGCAGGGTCCTCTTCAGGGCTGCAGCCCATGTGTTGCAGCTCATGCTCAGGGCCCTGGTTCCCCTGTGCTGCAGAGCTACCCCGGGAGAATCTGTGCCTCTGGGCATGGGCTGGCCAAGTGAGGAGCCACTTGTGCACCCCCCTTCCTCCTCCTTTTTCTTCAAAGAGCAGTTGGTGATTAGTATCAGCATGCTCAGTGTGCAGCTCTCTGACTCTGCAGCACACTCCCACTGGGGTGGGCATTTGCAGGACTGGGAGAGGTGCACAGCCCTAAACTGAGATTTTCATGCACTGTGAATTTGTTGCCACTGCTTTACTGTAGTATTGTGTATATACTGCTTACAGAAGCAGATTAATTTGAGAACTGATTTATCATTTTGATGGAGTGGTGAGAGAGATATTTGATGTCCTCATCATTTTTACTTAGACTTCATTACTATAGAATACAGTTTATAGATAGAGAAAACAATTTTTGAAGGCTATAAAGGTGAAGTTAGGGAATGTCACTGCTGCTTAACCTACACTTGGTTCCCTTGTGCATAGAGATTGTGATGTTACTTAAATAAGGTCTTTTTAACCTAACCTTTTTGCACAGAATTTTCCAGACGCGCAATGAAAAGATACAGAACTCCAGCCTATATTGGTATACTGAACCCAACACATGCTATTAAAACAGTTAATGGTCATTTAAACTCTCCACAACCACCTTGGCCAGTTGAGCTAATAGAGTAACTGGTAAGAGCTGGCTGTCAGCTTGTCCCCTCTGTGAAACCATGTTAATGGGGGCTGGAGAGATCAAGGGTCTTATACCTGCCCTGAAGGGCATTCCTCTGGTAAATTCAAGTAGTGAAGTCTTAGGAATATTTGAGTTTTTCAGAGAACAAACAATTTTGATTTTTTTTTTAACATAAGCAGCACAAAAGAGCTTTCATTTAAATGGCTCTATAAAGTGCCACAGTTACAAAACCCACAGCAACCTGCCTCCACCATCTCCTCCACTGCCAACAGTCCTCAGAGAAGGGAGAAGTTAGGAGGTTGTCCAGCAGCCAAAGCTGTTAAAGTTTGATAACCCTTAGAATTAGCAGTTTCATCTATGACATACAGGTGTGGTCCACAGGCTCCACTCAGTCATAATGTTCTGTTATGGTAGCTTACACCCTGTGCTTCTCAAACATCTCACATTCTAAAATGTAGTGCACAAATTGCAGGGACAAACAACAGAGAAACAGTAAAAAGAATGGATTTTTCAGTCTTGCCTCTTTTTCTTCCCTGCAACGGATAGTATCATCAGGGCAAATTGGGGAAGAAAACAAGGAGGTTTAAAACCAGACACATTCCAAAAGTATTTTATTTTCTTCTCTGAATTTTAAAAATAAGGTATATGCAGAAAGAATAAGAATGCAGGCCGGACAGTTTTTGCTGACAAATATTAGGTTGTGATAGCTGGAGTGATTTAAATGAATAGTAATTAATTTTTCTATAGTTTACATAAGGCGGGGTGGCGTGGTAAATGTGCTTTAACTGAATTGATTAATTGAGTGAGCTCTTATCCAGCAAATGATCAGACAAAAAGTGAAGCAGTATGGCAAAAATGATCTGATAAGCCAGTAATGGATCACAAAAGTTCCTTGCCCTGAGAACCACCAAGGTCACTCTGCTGCTCTTGCTTGTCTTTAAAAAGGTCACAGAGCTACAATAGGGAAGACTAATTACTCATCAAGCCTTAAATAACCAAGAGCATTCATTAGAGTTCTATGGACCAGTTACATTGATAGAAAGAGCTATAGGTTTGCCTGACTCTGAGAATAGCTGCCTGCACATATAGTGGATTGCTCTGTGGGTTGAGCTTAAACTATGGAAAGGCATTCTCAAAAAAACCCCTCAGAAATAATATCCACACAAAATGAAATTTAGCAGATTTCCATCACAGGCAAACCCTCAATATCTTTTCCAATGGCAACTCTTTTATGAAATCTAATAGCACATGTTTTAAAAGTTATTATCCAATTCTTCTTTACTTTCAAGCCATACTTAACTGCACATTTTAACAAGAAGTTAATTTTCTTCTACTGTATTTTCCTTTTAAGTCCTACACATTCTAAATGCATTTAAACTAGCTTTAAAAATATGAACTTCTGTGTGTGTTCAAAGCAATAGAACTGAGAGACTTAATTAGGGCTGCATGTAGAAATATATCAAGTTTCATAAAATAGTTAGGAACCTAAACCTATTTGTCACTTATAAAATTCTGAATGTTTGTTTCTACTACCATTACGAATAACTCAGGAAGAGGGTACACTTTGAAGTACAACTATGATTGATTAGACTAAAGAAATTCCAGTGCTTCACTGTGTACTACTTTAATCTTTTGAAAAGTGAATGAACAGCAGATGGCCTAATAAAGACACTGTATGTTTGCCCAGTATGGATTTGCTCTGAAGGAATTGGTTCAACATTTTAGAGTACATATATTTGGAATACATCTG
This sequence comes from Pomatostomus ruficeps, assembly GCA_013400735.1. Taxonomy (NCBI): domain Eukaryota; kingdom Metazoa; phylum Chordata; class Aves; order Passeriformes; family Timaliidae; genus Pomatostomus; species Pomatostomus ruficeps. The sequence goes on from VYZT01037122.1 coordinate 39,565, forward strand.
TCTTAGTCAAGACAGATGGCTAAAGGAAAGGGAAACTTCCAAACACTTGGAATTAATCCAGTGTGAGCACTGCTTCTGGATGAAATTTTAATGGGTTATGACTATTGTTCTGTTAGCTTTCCTGCAAGAATGCAGCTGTGAGTAGTATTGATACACACAATTTGAATGGCTACTGAACAGGAATGTTTATGCATACTTTAAAATAAAAATGCTGTTATTAGGGGATATATTCTAATTGGCCTGTTTTTAAAGAATGCTAGTTGCTTTCTAGTGCTCAATGCAGTATCTTCCATCACCTAAGCTGACTAAAATTAGTCACAACCATATAAAACATGTTTTTCCTATCCATTATTAAAATTGAACTTGTTAATGTGAGACTATAAATGTATATGTACATTATTTCAATCCCATGAAATACCATATGTTAAATCACATGATTCTTTTTAACTGCCCCTTTTAGTACTACTTGCAAATTCAAAAGATCGAAGTGTGGATCAGAGATGATGTATGAAATACGTGCCTCTGCAGTGTACTCAGAAATGTGTTAGTCAAGCTGAAAAAGCATGACATGCCCATGCTAAATAAAGAGTTCTGCAGAACAATGAGTGATTTGGGAGTTTTTAATTTCTGTGTTAAGATATTGCAGTTCGGGTGACATCTGCTTCCTTGAAAAGCTGTCCATTTCAATAGGCTTCTCTGTTAATGCTGCTGCATTAGTTCACACTGTTCGGCTGCATAGGTCTTGTGGTGTTCCTAACTGCTGTACTCTTGTTTTCTGTTTTGCAGTAATAACAAGTAGTGGCTACAGTCCCAGATCAGCGCACCAGTATTCTCCACAGATATATCCCTCCAAGTTAGTGTCTGCACCTCTTCTAGTCTTTTATAGACCTTGGCTGTGGGCAGTTTTGTGGTTTGTTGCAAACAAGTGTTCAGCAGGAGAAACAGAAAAAGGAAAATTCTTAAGCCATGGTACTGACTCCAGTACTGGCTCTCTCTCCAACTTTTTTTTTCCTCATGTGTCTGCAGAGTAAGGTTCTGCTTTGTGCAGTATTACTGCACAAGAAATACCGTTGAATATCAGCACACAACAGAAGGAAAAAAATCAGACTATTACATTCTCAGACATCAGCATATTAACAGCATGTGTGGGGAATATATACAGATATATTTGGAAGAATTTAGTTTATATCTAGAAATCACAATTGCATGCATAAGTTGTATACTGGGGGGTAACCCTGTCCCTGACCCTTCCATGGCCAGCATTGCCAAATGCTTCCAAACATTCCACAATCATGAACCATCCTTTCCTTGTCCCTCTCCGATATCATAAGATTTAAAAATCAAATAAATTGGATTAGCTTTTAATCTTATTATTTTTAATCCAATGGGTGTTGTTAAGAATAGAAAGTTTCTTCCTGCTTTTTTTTAAGGGAGGTCGGGAGGGGAAACTGACTCTTGGGCAATCACACGAATCCAGGAGTGGGAACTTTAGGAAGAAACACCAAAGATGTTGTATGAAACTGCTGCAGTTTGAAGTCTATAAGTTTGCTTGTCCTATGATCAGTGTTGTGCACAAGGGTTCTGGATTCCAGTATGCCATCTCTTTGTTTCCATGTATTTGATACAGCTATCAGTGTGACTTTGATACAGAGAAAATCTTAAATCTAAAGATTCAAGATCCAATTAGACTCTTTGAACATTTTTTTAACAACTTTGCATTTGAATGATGGTAGCCAAAATTTATTAATACATAAAGTAGGTGCCTGAAGTAAGAGCCCTTATTCTACTTAAAGCAGGTTTTGGCAAACTGTATTAGATACTTCTGGACAAATACGTTACAAGGTTTAATAGAATCTTTAATCTACTGTTACAATTTTTTGGCATCTAAGTTAATGAGTAATCCTTTTCTGATAGTAAACGCTGCCAACTGTGCTGAATTAATTAGAATGAAAAAAAATAAAAAAAAAAAATTAGAATCTGAAATTTAGTCATGGCTTTTAATGGCCAGGTTTCAGTTAGTGTAATTCTGTAGAGTGTGTTTATTCAACTCTTGGTCCATAAAATCTTATTTGACATACAAAACAATCCAAGAAAAATGTTTCTCCGTATATTTTTGCAACTCTCTAGGGCAAAAATTTTAGACTTGACTTTATTCAATCTCTCTATAAAACCTCAGTATTCATAAATAAAAGACCATTTTTGTTTCCATTCTTTTTCCCTAGCCCATATTTTCTGAACATTTAAAGCCCATCTGGTTACTAAAGTGTTGATGTCAGTATTTTTTGTGCTGCTCTCAAGGGGTAGGATCCACCTCCCATTGAAGCTAGAGGCTACATGTATGTTGAAGCAGAACCTACACAGATGACATAATGTACTAGCTTCAACATTTACCTCTGTGTTTCCTTTATTCTTTCTAGTCCAAGTTTCCCTCCATTGGATTAAAAAAACCATGGGGGCTTTTCTAATTGAAGCGTTCTGATCTCAGCTGAAAGAGGTTAAATCCATATAAAGACTTGCAGCAGTGGCATGGCCCACTTAAGAGTGGACACAGTAGCTTAAGAATTAAATTATACTGATGGGACAGCATAAAATAGTCACTGTGCCTTGGGGAATGTGGGAAAGAGTGTTTTTCAACTTATTTCAGTGGGGGATGGAATAAATCCCAGAAGAGGAGCAGTTGGCAGAATAATGAACTGCCTTTGGACATCTTTAAGCCTTTTTCTTTACTTTATTGCTTGAATCAACATACAAAGTATTTGTTGCCACAGTAATGCTATTTTTCCTGATATTTAGGCCCTATCCACACATTCTTTCTACACCAGCAGCTCAAACAATGTCTGCCTATGCCGGACAAACCCAGTATTCAGGAATGCAGCAACCAGCGGTGTATACAGCCTACTCACAGACCGGACAGCCCTACAGCTTACCCACTTACGGTATTTGACCACTTCTTACTTCACTTTACGTAGAAATAAAAGCAATGCTGACTGGAATGCTTTTTTGCTTTCTCTTTTGTTTTCCCAACTGTAACAAAATATGTTAAAGGACCAGTTGAAAATTAATTTCTTATACAGATTTGGGTGTAATGTTGCCAGGCATCAAGACGGAAAGTGGGCTCTCGCAGACCCAGTCTCCACTGCAGAGCGGGTGCCTCAGTTACAGCCCAGGGTTTTCCACCCCGCAGCCAGGCCAAACACCCTACTCTTACCAGATGCCAGGTGAGTAGCCACTTCTAAAATTTAAAGCTAAGTATTTCTTTCCAGTACTAATAGGTGTATGTGTATTCATTTTAGTCATCTGTTCCTTTAGATCTGGTCATGAATGCAGTTCCAATTTGCACCTTCTTTGGGATTTTTTAGTGGAGTGAAATCATGTGTCAGGACTGGAAGCATTTGTTATATTTATTAACATATACAAGTCTTTTTTCTTTGTTTTCCTGTTTCTGACTATGACTTAATTTGATACTTGTTTCTCTTTGGATTAACAAATTTTTTTACAATTTCTCCTAATATGTATTCTTTTATTTACTAGTCAGTTAATAATTCATTTATTTCCCTCTGGTCACTGATAACCTGTTTTACTTGGATAGTTTTTAAGCTTCTTATACAATGGTTAATCTTTGGCATATTGCAAGTTGCAATATGAATCATCTGATTTATGTTGAAAACAAGGACATGCTTCATTACAGATAGATTAAAAACACCCGGATGTAGTCTTTTGAAAAGGTTTTTGTTTCACAAATGTAATGCAAGAGTATTAGAAATGAAGGCAAAAGAGAAAAACAATATTTGAGGAGAGATGAGACTGTAGTAAACTGAAAAATGCTTTCTAAATTGGTGGGATGACTTACTGCTGATATCTTCCTTGCATGGTGTGAAGAGGAATGTATGCTTGTATGCATGGAAGTAGCATTTCATTTCTTTTAAAGTTTCCTTACAATATTTTATACTTCTAACAGAAAATTAAAGTTGGTTTTATGTTCTGATTCATCTACATCTTAACATGAAATATTCTAATTAGAATTTTATTTTGATTCACAATCAAGTTCTCACAGTTAATTGATTTTTCAACTTTAGGTTCTAGTTTTACACCATCGTCCACTATTTATTCAAACAATTCTGTTTCAAATTCTGCAAACTTCAGTAGTTCACAACAGGTATGAATATTACCATTTTTATTTGCCAGTTTCAAAAGGATTTGCATAACTCTAGTGATAGCATGTTATTTTAATTTAGATCTGTTATATTGAACGAGACTCACTGGGTTCAGTGCTGTTTTCTGTGGAAAATGATCAAAATCCTACTGGAAGCCTAGTTACATATTTTAGCACTTAAATATTTTAGCAGCTTCCCTGTAGTCTTTTAGTAAATATCTTTAAATTAAAAACCACTAAATATTATTAAATTAGATTTTAAAAAAAAAAAGCTAAACCAAGCCTTCAAAACACTAGCAAAAGAGATAGGATTGTACACTTAGAAATATTTAATGGGAGAATATTCATTCATTACCGTACTTAATTGAGTGCTCTGCTGCATCTGCTGTTTCAGGATTATCCATCATACACAGCTTTTGGCCAAAATCAGTATGCACAGTATTATTCAGCATCAACATATGGTGCATATATGACCTCAAACAACACGGCTGATGGCACTTCATCATCATCAACCTACCAGTTACAGGACTCTCTCCCTGGCTTGACTAGTCAACCAGGTACAGACCTACATTCAGGTGAAAACAATTTTTGTATTTTATTCTCTATTCGTATACAGACAAGATGTCCATATCCAGCTTGAATTTATTGAATTGCTTGTTTGAATATTGATATTTTAAACTTGTGCCTTTCAGAAAGCTTTATCATCTAAGTGACCCAAAATAAGCTTTTCTACTATTTAGTTAGGAAACATGTCCAGTTTGTTTACTAATTAAAGTTTTTTACAGACTGAGAGGGTTGTCAGTATTACTGGCAGTGGAACATTCCTGTTTGCACCTACACATTCTGAAATATTGCTGTAAAGAATTTAAAACAAGATACCATTTTTCATTTAATTATGCCCCAGCCATTCTAGCAAGAGCACGTGGTCTCTATTCAAATGTATAAAAGCCATGCTTGCTAATTTACTAATATGAGTAACCAAGAATAGATAAATTGGTTATTAGCAACATAAAAAGAATTGTATTGAAGTAGTGGAATTTGCAAGGAGAGCTTTATCAGGAGACATGAAGAGGCTCCCTTTGCCTGCCCAGCCCTACCCTCTTGTGCACAGCCACCACAGCACAGTAGCCTGCTGCTTGTATTCCTAGGACACCCCTGGAGGGGAGTGGAAGTTCTTCATTTTTTCAGCACTCTTAGAGCAGTTTCTTCCAGGGACACTGGCTTCACTCAGCCAGCATTGTCAGTGTCTGCCTTGCTCACAGACTGAGCATTTCTAAAAAGACTAACAAACTGGCTTTTGGGTTAGGCTCTGAATAGGGGAGGAATGTATGCTTTAGTCACAAAATCAGCTTATTGCATAAATCTTCCTAACAACTGCACCATTGTATTGAAAAATGCAGTAGAAAGACTAATGTATTATTGTAATAAATTTGTACAAAGGAAAGATAACTGTGTAGAAAAGTATAAACAAGGATTCATACATAATACAAACTTAAAAATATTGGAATTTTAATTAAGTTAGTTGAAATTTTTCTTACCCAGATGTTTTTCTCAGGCTAATCTTTAAAGTGTAACAGTGTCCATGTTTTTGTGTTTGTGTGTGTTTTGTGTGTGGTGTGGTATGGTATGGTATGGATATAGATACGGTATGGAATGGCAATAGGGAGATACACATTCCCTTGATTTTTGATGAAAAGTGTGACATTATTCAGTAGTCTCAGAATATAAATCTAGGAAAAAGAAGGTAATGTGAAATCAAGTGAAATTGCAACAGGTGGAGGATATCTATGTCACAAATCATATGTAAAGTATTTTTAAAAGCGTATGGAGCATACTCAAAAGTTACAAGTTACATTTTGATAGTTCTGTGTGTCCTGTGTACTTTTCCTTATTGCTTTCTTATTCCTTCATACTCTTATTTGAGAAAATCAGTTTCCCATGTTGTCACTCCCCTGTGTATCTGTGTTTCTTATAAATGCTGTGTGGATCTATCATGTATTACAAGTACCATTAGTATTGATTAGATGTGGCAGAAAAAAAAAAAGGAATTTTAAATAGTTTGAATGGGTTGAAAAGGTATTGAAGGTTTCACATCTGTGAAACAGTAGAGATTTTTCTTGGTTGTGGATTTTTGAAGCATGTGAACTTGTTCTCTTGTTAAGTTGCTTGTGCATCTGAACTTAACAAATCCGCCCCCATCTGCTCCGTATTCCTGTTTAAGTGCTGCAGTGATCATGCGACCCTCTGCTGAGAGTGAAACGCCCACTTTGTGAATACATGACATGCCTGTGCCCTTCTGTGTCACTGTAAAAATAAACTTCCACTGGTGAGGGGCAGTGTCTTGGAGATCATTTCAGATATCATAGATCATACTGCAAATCTTTAGCACTCACTGTGTTCTTCACTTGCTGTCAAACAAGTCCTTAAGACTTACTCCAAAAAAAACCTAAGACTAAACATAGCAAGGCACTTCATTCTTCTGGCATCTCTACTAACTGTTAATTCAAATATCTAATCGAAGCCTCTAGTGCTATCTGCACATACAGAATTTCTCATTTTCATAATAAAGCCCCATCAGATCAAGAGTTAATACCAGCTACAATTTTATTTATTGACTGTATAAAGAAAATGAGATGAAAATTGAAATAGACTTTACTCTTTCTGCTATTCATGACAAGCAATAACATACTACAAGTCAGAAAAAAAAATCAGGCTTGTAATGTTGAAGCTGTCTTCTGGATGCTCTGTCTGGTAAGAATATGTAACAAAAGTCAATCCATAAGGAAAGTGTGAAGGGGCTCAGAAATTCATCATTCCACGTCTGAGTAATGCTCAGCTCCTTAACCAGGGACTTCTCTTCTGAGCTTGAATTGTGCCTGCCTTATATTAAGAGTTTTCAAAATGCACTCGTTACCACAGAGTATTTGTGACACAAATAGGTGTCTCCTAGGGCACTTCATCTCAAATAGGGGTAACTCAGATGCACCGGGAGGTGAGGTCTCAGGAGATAAGTACACTTGAGTATATTTGATGAATACAGGAGTACATTTAATTTAGGGCAAATAAAACTCTAGCAGAGGGTATAGACCTGGATAAAAGCTTCATGTGAAGGCACCTTGCTATCATATATCCAGGGTTAGGGGAGGTGAATCACCATAGGATATTAGTTCCCATTCCTTTACTGGGATGCAGCAAAGCTTAATTTGGCACCCACAATGAAGTCACCCTTTGGAGCTTCTCTGGGAGATAGCATTAGGTTTATATTCAGACTGCACAAACCCTTTTCTCCTGCTTAGGTCATAGAACTGTGTTTTAACAAGGAGGAGTTTTAAAAGTTCATATCATCGAACTAGAGGTGGGAAACAATGTCCTAGATATGAAAGACCACCTCCATTGGTAATGTGGTGCTGTAATTCCCTGTCCTCTAATTGGAGCTGCTGCAAGGTCACCACAGCATGAAAGGCTTCATATTGGACAAGTGTATCAGTATGTGTAAGAACATCTGTGATAAAGTAGTCATTCCATATTCTGGCTTTAACATTTTCCTCCTGTTTTCTTGGATCACTGGTGCTGCTCATAGTCCCAGTGGAAAAAGGCTATGAGGTATATTTATTAGGCATGTGTTGAATATTGAAAAAGCAAAAAAATTTCAAACATTGTAATAAAAATTTCTGTCTAATATGAGCTGCAGTAGGAGCTTTTCATGATGGTAATGTTTTCAATACTCTTTGGTATTAGAATTTCTCACATTCTTTTATGTTACAGGGCTGAATTTTTAATAATTTCTAATAATTTTATCAGCATTGACCTCATTTCTAAAGCAAACAGAGGATAAGAGAAGTGCAGTTTTTCCTTTAAACTGCTGTTGGTAAAAAGAAAATCAAGCAATTAAGCCTACAGTTGTTTAAAAAAACAAGCACTACTGACTTCTGCAGTTCTAAAATAGATGCATACCTTGCATTCAAGTAAGAGACAGCTGCTCATTCTGATTTAGAGCTTAGCGTAATGAAATAAAGTTGGCTTTAAATATCTAGATTTTACAAGGAACAGTGATTAGTTATGGTACTGTTTAATAGATAATTATGCAATCATATACAACATTGACCGAAGCAGAAACCTGGAGCAACTGGCAATGGCTAATGCTAAATGAAAACTGGAGTAATTTACTTCAGTTGTTGGGTACTTTCAGAGAAGATTTAGAAAAGGGCTTTTTTTATATTTTATTTTTGGTGGATTAGAATAAACACAGTCATTGAGAACAGATGTTATAATATATTACTGCAGAAATTAGTCTTGATTTTGTTGCAATGTGTTGAAATGTTATAAATAAGAAGACTTTTATGGTAAGAATATAAACATTAATCTTCACTTACTTAGTTTTTGCCGTTTCATTTCTGGGGGTTTGGTTTGAGACATTTTTTCCACTCCATCAGAAAAATCTAGGAAGCTATATTTATGTACAGAACTCTTGCCCACTCAGAACTTCCTTTAAAGCCTGTGTAGGTTTTTGCTACACAAGGATTCTGATTTGGATGCTTCTTGTATATTTGTACATTACCAAAGTACGTTTTACTGCTCTTGTCGGGAAGGAGCTAAGATAATGTGATCCTTATTGATTGCTTCACTGCCTACAGTGACCTTGCTGACATCAACACCATGCTGGGAATAGAAATGATCAGTCAACAACTCTCTCTCTCTCTGCATTCTGTAGGGATTTCTGTCTGTGTGTCCTGTCCTTTCTCTGCACACTTCTGTGAAAAGTCGCTTAGCCTCTCTTACTACATGCTCAGCCCCCTTAACTGTCGTGGTGACCCTCACCTGGACTAACTCAGTTTGACAATATCTTCCTTCTACTTGGAGACCTGAAACTACACATTTCTCCAGATACAGTCTTGAAAATTCAGAACAGAGTGGAAAAATCAGTCTCCTTCACCTGCTGGACACTCAGTGATGCTCTTTAGTAAAAATGAAAAGACAACAACAGATTTCAGCTCAAAATCAGATGCATCATAGATGATTTTTGGGAAATGTTGGTACCAAGTGTTAATTTATTCTGCAGATGTGCCATCATGAGCACTTTTGACAAATATTACTGGTGGCCCAGAAAAGCTCAATTATAGGCAGCTCAAGGACTCCCTCGAATCAAAATCTGTAGTAGATGTCAAAGCCATACTCCTTCCTCCTTTAGTGGAAAAAAATCAAATCATTCTTAATAGGATAAATGATGAAGGAGGATTTTTTGTCATTTAGCACTTGGGAACCTAGCCAAACTGCATTTATTGCTTGAAGTTTTGAAAGGGCACTGTGTTATGGAGAAAATTATATTTTCCATTTACTGAGCCGTAATAAAGAATTTTTAAAGACAAGTTCCACACCATCCTTCCTGGAGATACCTTCTTCCGTCAGTGTGTCTTACACAGCTACTGGTTTGTGATCACCTTTAAACCCCTTTGTTACCACCAGAGGGAAAACAGATTAAATAGGTAAGTTGGGGAGAGGCTTGAGTGTGGTTAAGACCAGCTGTGCCATAACAGATCAAAGGTCCTTCCAGCACATCTCTGTGACAGCCCACAATGCCTCGTGCTTAGAGAAAGACAATCAGAACACAGCAAGTACAATTTCATCCTCTTTCAGGTACTAACTGGAATATTGCATTTAATATTATGACTTTCCTCTGACAATTTATGGCCTGTGGTAAGGTGAAGGAAAAAAGTGAACTTTACTAAAGAGCAGGTGACACGGAAGGAGGAGATGGAGCTGGAAGCTGCCTGGCTGTTCTGGGGCATGGACGAGTGCCAAAGTGCGTTCTGGTAAAAGTAAAGCAGGACTTGGAAATAAGTCTAGCTGAACTGAAAATATGGGAAATTAACTACTTTAATTAAAAAACACTTCATGTTTCGAGAAACCATTAGTATGACTTCTAAAATACATGGTTTTGGATATATTGATATTTTTCCTGGGCTCATGTGTATTTGTGTATATGCACATGCATATGTTTCATTTTAATCTTTCTCCTATTCTGCTAAGGTTTATAGTGTTTCATTGGTAAAGTCAAAAGTATATGTGGCATCTGCTGATTCCATCTACATAAGCCACACTATCACTCTTTTTATACAACTTTCTTACATATCTCTCATCATACTGAGTTTGCGTAAAGATGTGTTGAACTTAGAGGAAAAAAAAGTTAATTATTTAAAAATCCAGCACTAATTCTGACATGAATGGTTGACTTTACAGGGGAGTTTGACACAGTGCAGAGCCCCTCCACGCCAATCAAAGATCTTGATGAGAGAACATGTAGGAGTTCTGGGTCAAAGTCTCGGGGTAGAGGGCGGAAGAATAATCCATCACCCCCTCCGAACAGTGACTTGGAGGTATGTCTGTGGTAATTGATGAATGTTAATGTGGAGGTTTCTTCTGATGAAGAGTAAATTTTGAATACTGCAGCTGTGAAAATAGCTTAAAGCATTTTAGAAGACATCATGGACTCAGTCTCACTAACTGCATGTAACAGAGTTGTAGCAGTTTTAACCTACACATACAATGAGACTTTACAGTTCTGCATTACAAAATCAGGCAGAAAGTGTTTCAGCCTTGTGCTTTTTAGCTCTTAGATTATGTGTCTGGCAGTTTCTCATACAATAGAACCACAAATCTATACTCAAAATTGTCACATTTTCTTCTAGATTTTTTAACTAGGAAATCTCAAATATATTGCTCAGCTTAATTACAAGTATTTATGGTTGCAATGTAAATATACAGGATCCTCTGGCCGTAACCTTTTGAATATTTAGGCACCAGTATGCTCTTGTACTTGTAAGTAATGTCAGTGGATTTCAATGGGGCAGCTTACCTCAGTGAAGTTATGGCGGTGCTTAAGTGTGTGCAAGACCAGTGCCTTAGCAAAGAAACACACCTACCTAATACATGGGATGACATTTTCAAGCACAGGTGACCTCTTAGCAGCAGAGCAGTTCCAGTGGTGTCACTCCCGAGTTAGCTGTGCAGGGCCTGGCAGTGGCAGGGGCAGCAGGAGGATGCAGTGCCTCTGTGTGTGTGTGTGTGTGCAACACTGCAGCTCTGGCACTGGGGATGTGCTGCCTGCCAGTGCCGTGTGTACAACAGAAAACAAAATTGTTTCTGGGATTTGGCTGGCCACACAGCCCCTGCAGGGCTAGGAACTGAATGCCATTGCTTTTGTACAGAAACTTATGTTTCTTTTGCTTTTCAAAGGATTTAACTTCTCCAGTGAAAAAGTTAAATCCTTCTTATATTTCGGGGTTCCTTTTGGTTGGTTAGTTTTTTTATTTATTGTTTACCAGTGAAAATGAAAATGCGTGAAATTAAATGAATGAAACTTGAGTTAAAATAGTCTGGTTTATCCTACAGTTTTATTTAAATTCTATAAGGCAGTGGCATATAGCACTTTTACCCAAGATTTTAGTTATACAGTAGAAATAAAGAAGAATCTTGAATCAATAAGACTCTCAGAGAAGTATCTGAAAATACTGTTTATCCTTAATAATTATGTTTGACCCCCCCCCATCATGTTTCTGAAATCTGTGTTACAGAGCTTTTGTGAAAAGCTTTCTAGAGAATAAATAAAAAAATAGTTGAAGAGTTTAAAAGTTACTGCCTTTTGACTTTTTACCATGCATGATACACTATTATTCCTGATTTTCAGAGAAAACCTGCTCAGTTAATAGGTACTCAGATAAACTTTTCAGGCTCAGCTGACTTTTAGCCTCCCTGGGTGGTGTGATGGTGGGACTATGATGTTACTTGTTCAATAACATTTTCCCCAATTCTGTTTTCAGCGTGTATTTGTTTGGGATTTGGATGAAACAATCATAGTTTTTCATTCGCTGCTGACAGGATCGTATGCACAGAAGTATGGCAAGGTATGTGAGCTCTGAATTTTGTGTCAATTCACTGCAGCTATCTGGCCTGACTATGATGTGTTTTCCACCTCTCTGTTCTTTATGGCTTGGGTGAAGTTAGAGGTAAAGTGTAGAGTACACTCCCATTTTCAGAGGGTGAATGTGAAGAAGACAAGGAGAGAAATGGGACACAGATCCTAAGCACAATACATGAGGTGGGGCTGAAGCAGATGCTGTGAATGAGAGGAGAATTTATAGAGGAACAAGGATGAGGTTCCTGATGTGTGTTGGAAGAGGCATTGCAGGGAGATAATAGATGAAGTACACAAGTGGAAATAACTGACAGTATCTGGGAGAGTAGAGGAAGAAATAAGAAACTGGGCTGATGGGTGAATTTACTGGGAAATTTATGAATAGGATGAGTAAGAGTCTGACGTATTTCAATGCCAGCTGCAGATGTTGTTCTTTGACTCCTCACCTTTTTCAGTGAATTTTTGGTTCCCTTGGCTGGCTCTGGGGTGAGTAATGTTGGGGAGTGAAACCCTCTCCGAAGTAGTTTTAAGCATCCTTTCCCCTCCGATGAGTCCAAAAGGGGTTCACGTCACAGAGCAGTGAGTGGGAGAGCAGGAAGAAGAGTGAGGGAGGCAAAGAGAGGCAGTGGCAGACTACAGGAGCTCCAGAAGCCCCAATGGGCTGGTATTGGGAGTCCAGGGAGTGGCTTCTTGGACAAGGTGAGAAGGGTCTGGTGTGTAACAACAGGATCAGACTGATGGGAGAGGTAGGACTAAAGGCCTGGATAAAAGAAAAAAATCAAGGCAAATTTGTGGAAGGAGGAAAATGGACAAGGGGGATGTTAGTGTGTACATGTATAGTCTGTGCTGTGCTATTCAAGTGAAATTAATGCAAAGGTGTTTCTTTTTAAGAATAGAACCATGTCCATACTGTGTTAGATAAGGGGCTTGTTTAGCATGTTTTCAGCATCTTTATTCCAGCCAGAATCAGATGCCTGAGAAAAGGATGTGAGAAACAGTACATTATAGAAATGTTTTTCAAGACCCCCTCCCCTGCCAGTGGCTTAGAAATGTCCAAAGCCAGAACCTGTGGATTATAACCAGAGATGGGCCAGTCTTCCATGTGATCAACTTTTTGTGGTTATTAAAAAAGAAAGTTAACAGGAGCAGTCACAGGCCAAGTACAAAATCGGAATTTCTGGAATGCTAAGATAAGGATAGTTACTCATGTCTTATAAAAAACAGCCTTCCTTGCTTTGCAGCTTCACAGTGTCAGATCTGTGCACATTTCAGTATTCTGTCAAAAAATCTTCTGCTGGAGAAGGGAAAGATCCCACAGATAGACTTCAGTCAGCCTCTGGTACATGACACCTTTAGCACATGTGGTCCCTATCTTTCCTTCATATGATTTCCATCTGTATACAAGGTCTTAATCCAGACTGAAGATTGGATTCTTACGAGAACTGGGTTTCTATGAGAGTAAATATTGTGAGGTTGTCAGCAGAAGTCTTGTTAGCATATAGGTCTTTCCAAATTATTGAGAGAGCTGTTTTTCTTGGAAAGGTGGTATGAAACTGTTGCTTAACAATGAAAAAAGAAACAGGGAAGATTAAAATAGTGGTGATACTAAATTATTTAACTGTGGAGATTTGCTGTCTGATTTTAAAAAGTAAAGGCATCTAATGTCACACAGATGCTCAGCTGTGCTTACCATGTTCTTCCACATATATTTCATCACCCCTTTTTGTATAACATAATCAGGTTACTCAAAAAAAAGAAACCTCACAAAAAAAACCTTCCAGGACAAGCAGAATTTTCCCCTTCTACCATATTTAAATTTTCTGAGTGAGAATAATGTGTCTTTAATGCAAACATTGTTTTACGGGAAGGCAACTTCTTATACCAAGTGTGCTCACTTCGTACTTACAAGGAGTGAGATGCTGAGTTTAAAACTAGTGGGAATATACAGACAGACAAGGATATTCACCTTCAGTTCTTTCCCATTCTCCCGGAAGAATATTCATTGACATGCTAACTTTCGTGCCTCATTTTCACCAGCTCTTTTCCCTGTTTCTTTCAGTACCAGGTGAAAAAAAAATTTCAGAATTTAGTCTTTTAATCTCTGTTCTGCTACAATTCAGGCTGCAAAGGGATGTATTGAGAGGAGGTGCAGCATATTATGGCCTGGCATAGGGATCCATATGTGAGTGCAGGAGCACTTGAGAGCTGCCATTGTATACTTAAATAAACACTTTCAAAAAATTTCTACAACTTAACAAGTGGCTGGAGTAGAAGAGAAAATGGAAAGGCAAACCAGCATCTCCTTGTCTATGAGGGCTTTTATTGGCAGAGTTTTTTTGGGAAGGCCTGGGTTCAGTAGGCAAGTTTCAGGTTGTATATTTGTCAAGAGAACAGCAGATTTCTGACTTATGCCTGAGGATTTATGAAGTTGAGAATGGACATCCTTCTTGGTGTGTACTTGTTCAGCACTTTGCATGGTATGATAATTATTTGATGTCATAATTTTATAATAACCATGTTAAAACACAATTAGTGATCTGCTGAAGGATGCAGCTGTAAGCATCTCATTTTAAAATGGGGCAAATTGCTGCTGCTTATCTGGGCACCGGTAGAGTATACCTTTAAATCCAACTGAACTGGGAGAAATTTGACCAGAGGTTGTCCAGTGTATCACTTCTACATTTCAAATATAAAGCTTTCCCAGAAGAATATTCCGTGCCTTGCTCTTTTCTACCTGTGGCTCTTTCTCTCTGGCTTTTGGTGTATTGGTTATTTTATTGGGCTAACAGAGAATAAAAACTAGGCTACACCTGTTTAGGTTTCAGGGAAGCTGTGCTGCCTCCCAGCAGTAAGATCACCTCTCACGTTTCAGCTCATTTACTCATCTGCTTTGTACTTCATGAAACCAGTACACTTCTATTTTTAATTACTTACTGCAGCAGCAAAATGTGAACATTGCCATTGGAGCTGTTGTATTATGACGTGTGTGGATGATGATGGGTTTTGCAGCTGAGCAGCAGTTGACAGATACAGTTTTCAACAATGCTGAGCTCTTAAGTGAGCATTTGTTGATGTGACAGGACACATGTTAGGAGATGCCATCACCTCTTAAAAGTTTATGAGGTACATTCTCATTCCCTGTGAACAGTGTGTATTCTTTGTTGCATTGCATTCCAGTGGGAATGCTGGATGAAGGATGATTAAGCCTGAGTTTTGTCTAGCTCCAAGCATTTATATTTCATTCATTTCTCCCAGGTCAATCCAGAGGGCAAGGATTCCCAGATAAATGCTGTGACTCAAGGTGCAGCTATTTAAAAAAAAGGAATAAAATTCCTTTGTGAACTTAGAAGAGGGAGAATGTGATTTCCAAGTGGGAAAATCAAAATAAATCTACACTTGATGATCATATTTTGCCATTTTTTGTAAGACTGCGAAGGATAGAAAGTTGTCAGGGAAGCCTCATTAACCTTGTGCACTTCTCTGGAAAGGATTCAGATGCTTTTTACTGCTCACTGTCTGCTTGTCTGGTCATTAAACAGAAAAACTTTGTCACCATTAACATCCATGATGACATTCCCAAATTCACTCATAAATATTGTTTTGTCCACCTGTATTAATAGTGTATCTCTCATCACCTCCAGTTGTCCTCTCCATTCACTCCCTCCTTGTCTGAGACCTCTGAGTTGATTTTCCTACTGCCTTCTAGAGAGCGTGGAACAGAAACTCCCTATGGAGTACGTGAGTTTTCCTTCATCAGCCACCAGCTATGGTTATTAAGAAGAGATGTATTCTCTTCCTCCATTGCCACCCATATGAATCTCTCCTGGGACAAGTGTCCCCTGTGAGACAGTGGGTGCTGAACTTAAATCTGAGATTCCTACATAATATAGGGAAGTGTCTTTAAGCTAAAATATTGGTACTTAACTTGAACATTTCCATTTTTTCCTGAGGTCAGTTTTGTTTTAAGACTGTTTAGCACAGTCACCCATTGAAAATCACTTCTTAAAATTTTGCTTGTTTTCTTGCTTATTTTTAAGGCTTCATGCATGCAAATTCCCATCACAATGAATCTACCTGATGGTCTATTTATTTCTTTGTTTTCTGAGGTTTTATTAAAGTCACTTTGGTGTCTGCAGGGTTTTTTTCCCCAAGAAATGAAATTATTTTGAACATGTGCTGAAACCTGGCATTCCAAAACAGTGTTAAATAGATTTCTTCCACTAATGGACACTGAGCTTTTGGGGCTTTATTCCAATTACTTTCCTCTTGATCAAAACATTGAAGTGTTGGTCCTCCCAAGATATTTTTATCTAGTCTCCCAGGAGGCATTCCAATGGATGGACCAGTCTGATACAGAAGTCCACAGACAGACAGTCTGGCTCCAGTCTAGTGCCTTCATCCTAACATAACTAAAGTAATTTGTATTTAGGTGTACAGAAGTGTTGTAGCTGGTCTTGATTCTTCTGCATGTTAATGATATCTGGCTAACATCATACCTCTGCAGGCCAAAGAGTTGTTCTTTGTTCTGTGAATTGTCTGGGGAGAACTTCCAGATTTTTTTAATCATTTTTTCCTCTATTGTGTGTGCTTGTGCAGAGTAGCAAAAATACAATTTTGCCAGAAGTTCAGTCTGCCTCATACTAAGTTTTTCAATTTGCTGTGCTAAAATCTGTATCAGCTGCAAGTTTCTTGCTTTCTTTTCAACACTTGGTCCTTTGTGCCACTTGAATCAGTCTGTAACTTTTGCTTCAGGCTGACAGACAGTAAAATGATGATTGTCATGTTCCTCCATATTATGCAAACACTATAAAACCACAAGACCCTGACAAATCTGCTTTCTTGTCTATTTTTGTATGTGAAGGAAAGAATTTAACATGGCAAGAGTGGGATGGAACATGATATTTAATTCTTGTTAAACAGCTGCAGTGCAAAGTTTTGGCCAATTTATTAAGGGGAGAATTGTTCATGTCTTGAGAATTGAATTCCAGCAACTGTCCCTAGCAGAAGTTGTTATAGGAAGACCCCATAGTGATTTTATGCTAAGCTGAAATTAATTCTCTTTGCTTTGCTTTATTTTATTTTACATACAGTACCTAGCAGTATCCTTCTCCTGCCTTTGTCAAAACAGGGATGTAGGAAAAATAATTTTAATAGTAACAGTCAGGCATAATTGGTTACAAAACTACTATTAATAAGAAAATCATAAGAGCTTTGTCACATTTACATCTTTCAACTATACTAGGCAAGGCAGGAAATTGTCATACACAGTTGGTAGTTTCTGTAAAAACAAATTGGATTATAATGGAAAACATTATAGGAAATTTCCGCATTCAAGTCTGCTTCTACCCAGGAAGAGGTAAAAAGAGCCTGAGAATTAAAAGTCTGAGATTCCAGTTTTGGAAACACTACAGCGTATAACTTATATAAATACTAATGACTTACATAAATAATAACTTATATAAATAATAATATCAATAATTTCCATAAAATTTGCACATGCCTTAGTGTTCATGGGATTGAGGTAAAAAAGCATATTGCAAATACTCTCTGTTATATTGTATCTAGGGAGAAAAATGTTATAATTTATTGTGCACAGAAAAGAAATCTAAAAGAAAGAAGAGACAAACACGTGTTTATATGTGATGACATTTTGATAAAAGCATTATGGCTTGATGAGGAATCTCGTGAGTCCAGGGTTCTGGTGATTTGTGTTCTAAGTGCATAACATGAGTTTTGCTAATCTGTTAATGGTGTTTCTTACTCATCCTCTTGGAAAACTGACCTTTGCACTTGGTGCTGCCTTCAGCCATGTGACTTTCAAATCTAGTGAACATTGCTGCAGAAGAAAAAACGGATGAAGTTCTGTTCCAGGGCACTGCATTTGTTTTTTTTGCTTCGGAAAGGTAGTCTAGACCAGTTCAAGGGTCAACATAAAAGTATTTCCTTTCACTGCCAGAGAATTGGGTCTAACTTCGGATCATTACAACTTCTTGAACACTATTCTCACCTTCAAGTATGACTTTTTCATGAGCAAGAGTCAAAATATGTCAGTGTTTCAGATTTTTACTATTAGTTATTAAGTGCTTGAGTGCAGAAGCCACTTTTATTCTGTCATTGCAAAGCCCTGGAGTAGTGAGTGTCTGATCCTGGTTGGGAAGCCTTTGATCCTAATGCTAACAAATGATCATTTGAGATTTTGTGAGATTTTGTTGCTGCATGCTGGTAAACTTTTAGACTTTAAATCTCAAGGTATTTAAGAAGGGATTTCTGAAAACTTGCTAGTGTCAATCAGAGTTTAAATGATGAAATATATATCTTTTTCGTATTTTGATGAGAATAGGACTGCATGTGTTTTAAAAGTCTGCTTGAGTATGTTAAGCATAAAAAAAGTTAACAGAACCCTACAAGCTCAGGCAGATGGTTAAGGCAATAATCAAACTAGTTACCAGGTGTCAGCAAAGCATCAGGGATAGTTATTCTAAGCCAAATATAAGGTAACACAAATCTGCTTTACCTCTCTCCTAGCAAACCTAGAAAAGTTAAATTAATTACCTTAACTTTGCTGTACACTTAATGCTCTCAGACAGTGTTATTGCAGATCAGTAGATTTGTGGTGTCTTCCTGAGGCAGAGAAATTTCATAGTGTGAAAGGTGACCTACGAACAAATGCAACATTTTGAATGAATCGTATCCAGGGTCAGGATTCCTGCGTTTCATCAGCAATGAAGGGATGATCTGTAGCAAACAAACAAACTTCCGTATGTTTTCCCATTCCTGTGGACCAGCTAGAGAATTGTGCCATAGATTTCACTTTGTTGAATGAATACCTGCAATAATATCATAAAGAAGAAACCAGAAATCCATCAGTGAGTGCTTACATGGAAGAAGGGTAAATACAAAGACAGAGAGGGATCAAGTGCAAGGTTTGAAGCTACATACTGGTCTGGAAAAAAGTGTGGGAAAGAAGCCATGTAGACCTAAGCGTAGACAAAGCAGTGACGATTTATCCAAAGTGAAATTCAATCTGGGGAAATGGACATAGGTTCAGAGTACCTTTTGTGTTTTTGTAAAGAAGAGACAGTAGAAATGGAAAAGACCCCTTAAGTCACACCTTCCTATCACAGTATTATAATTGCTTACAAAGTAGTCACCTGGCAGAGATGACTACATTTCCTATTCCAACTTGGCACGACCCTGGTGAGGACCTCTGTGTGCCCCAAAACTGGGAAGAAAAGCCAGGAGATCAGAAGAATTGTGCAGTGCACTGGATGTTACATGAAGTACCTTCATCCCTATCTCTACTGCTGACTCAGTTCATGAGGTCAGAAAAATTAGTTCCTGCTCCATGACCCAGCTTTTTTCTGCCCACAAATTGACAGACCAGATACTAACATGGTTTTATAAAATGCTCAGAGATTTCAAATGGAGTGTATTCCTATAATAATAATAATAATAATAGATATTGATCTATCGATATACATCTCTTATGAAAAGTGCCTTCCCTGTTTCCAGTCATTTCTATACTTGTTTATGTTTATTTTTATGTATATGTTTGTGGACACCAGGCTTTTTCCTGTCAGTTCAGCCAGGTTGCCAATTGCTTGACTTTCAAAAAATTTGATTTTTCAACATCCACAGCTCCTTGAATTTTCTCACAAACAGAGGTTCAGTGGTCTCTTCTTACAGCATTATATTAAAATATCTTAATACTGAAAGGATTTCAGAGAAATGTCTTACAATGTTAATTTTTCAAAGCATTTTGTATACATCAATTTTTAAAGTAATTTTAATATAACTTCAAGGTATGTAAATAGTTAACCTTGTTTTTTTGTTTTTTAAGGATCCACCCATGGCAGTGACCCTTGGACTGCGAATGGAAGAAATGATTTTTAATCTTGCTGACACACATTTATTTTTTAATGATTTAGAGGTAAGAATCAAAAGAATGTTAGCACCAGCATTCCTGGTGTTTAACATAGTGGCTTTGCTGTGCATTAGTGTTTACTGTGTGTGACATTTTCTGCCTATGTCTTTGGGATTGTCATACTCTAATCAGAGAGAGGTTAGCCAGGTGGCACTGACTTCCTGTGGCACCAGAGTCCTTCTGTGAAACTGGGTGAGAGAGAGAATCTGCAAGCTACCCATTCTTTTCTTTGTCTTGTAGCCACCTTTTTGGTTTCTATGTATGTAAAGCTGTCTGCTGTCACCTCCAGGAGGGTAACATACATGCCTCACATTCTTCTCTTCAAGTTCTCGATATTCATTCGCTCTCAGTGGGTGCCCTCAACTGACCAGAAGAGACTGTTCTTCTCTTGACACACCTGAGTATGAGTACCTCTGTTCCTTTCTCTCCTTATTTTCTTTGTAGATCACAAGTTCAGCTGTCATAGGTGGGTCATTATATTTTGGCAAATCTTCATAGGATGGTTTTAATACCCTATCTGAAAACTCATACACCGGCTCATTCAAGAGCTTGAACAGTTCCCAGTTTTAGATAAATTTAAAAAATACTACTTGGGGGCTGTCTTACAGTGTCTCGTAAACCAATCAGTTTGATTTGATTAAACACAATTTATATATGTATTTAATAATCACAATTTCTTTAAGTATTTTATGGCCCAGAATTCATCTTGGTCTCAAAACCAACTCTCTTACAAAATTACCAAAATTTCAAAGTTCATGTACCGAAATGAGTTGTATGCATGCATTCCGGCATGTGTGAGAAGACTGACAATTTTCTATCTTAGCAAATAATATAAAGTGCCAAAGTATGTAGAGGCACCCTTTAATATGCTGATGAATAAACCTGTCTTTTTAAATCTGTTTGCAGAGCACATGGCCATTACTGAATATTATGGTGCATCTGCATGATGAATGTATAATAAATTCTGAGAATTCCCCAAGTCTGACTTGGGGTATCTCCTTCATCTCTCCTCTCCCCATCTCTCTTTCTCTGTCTTCCTCTCTCTGTCCTCCCCCAGGGGAGCAGAAATGAGTACTGAGCTGCTGATGATCATGGCCATCAAGACACAAGACCTTCAGTTCTCACTGGAGGAAGTGAGATAGGCCTTTATTCATCAGGCAGATAGATTGCTTATCCTTTCATCATGTCACTTTTTAATGGTGAGCCCTCAGGCCCCATACCTCCTGTCCTGCCCACAGTAAACCTCGTGGCTCTGGAATGGCAACTGTAATGTACTGCTGAACCTGAATTCCTGTAATATTTTCTCCAGTCACTACATCCTCTAAATTTCCTTTTTTCCCCCCTGTCTTTCTTGGTTACAAACACTGCATAGCAGGTTCTAGTAATAATTACCAAGTTATTGAAGTTATCACCTACAAAAATAAAGTTTTCCTTCCTCTATGCAAATCTGTCTCACTGCAATGACTGCTGATGCAGAAATTCCAATCTGCTGAGACATTCCCTGCTGACCCAGTAACCCATGTTCTAATCAGCCAAGCTGCACTTTTATTTCAGGCTACGCTGTTCTCCAGCTATTGCACTCTCAGTGTATAAATTTCAGATAGCTTGAGAAGTATTGTTTGGGAGGGCAGTTGGTGTTTTGCCATGAAAATGGGAGTCTGGTGCTCTAGAAAGTTCAAGTGCCTAAACAACGCTTAGAGATGGGACTCAGTTTTGTAATTACAGCCAAACTAAGGCATTCTGTTTGCAACCAGGTAAGGAATAAAATCGAGTTTTTCTTCATATCTCCACATTAATTTTAAGACAGCATTTAGAAATGTTAGTAAGGCATATTAGGCACAAAAAACCCCCTAATTTCTGCAAATTGCAAGTAGCAATTCAGACGTGAATCTTCCAACTTAATTATTCCACTCCACACTCAGGTCAATGAAGAAAAAAAGAGTATTCATTTCAAACAAACTGAATTAGTGAATTATATTTCCATTTTTATCATAATCCTACCATATTTTAAAGGAGATTTTGTTTGGGTTTTTTTTCTCATAAGAAACAGAAATAAGAAATAAAAAGTAGGATTTAGGTCTCAGAATTTGGGAGGCAGGTAAAGCTAGTTTTAACAGAGACTGAAGCATATATATTAACAAAAGGTTTTCTGTAAAGCCTAAGAATGCAAAGTGTTGAATATTTGCTCATTAATAACAGTTTTGTGTTCAGCATGGTAAGCCAGTGTTTTTACTGGATAATGAAATTATTGTCCATCCCAGGATGAAAAGTTTTATGGATGATTTGTTAATTCTGTACTCTCAAATTTTCAGGCTCTAAAAATTGTTGCAAAGAATTGACCACACTCAGATATAATTTAAATTCATATTGCTTCAAGAAAAAGCTAGATATTATACTTCGATTCCTTTCCTGTAGTCGCTCTAATAGGAAATGCATTTTTATGTTTCTTAGTTTTGACATTACACTGACAGTGAGCCACTGTGACTTGAGCTTAACCAGTGCTGTAACTGATGTGAAAAGTATTTTGCCTTAATATTTAAACTGAAAGAAGCTTGCTTTATTTCCTTCTTTCCCATAACTCTTTGGTGTCATTTAAAAGCAAACTCAGATATAGTGTTGTGCCACCAGTTTCCTTTTTCTTTTGAGAAAAGTAGAAAACTATCTCAAATCTGTTCAAACTGTCTGCTTCTTATTTTTTATGGCAAGTTTTTTCACACCATGTGAGTGAATTTGTAAAAGGTAAAAGTTTTAGTTGAAGTAAATAAGTAAACAAGAAAACAAATGGGCACGTGAGCTTGTTCATTGGTCAGCAAATGTGTATTGCCAGCATGTAGAGAGGAGGTGACCCATTGACCCAGAGGAGAAGAGGAAGGGGGAAAAGGAGGAAGCTGGAGAGTGCTGTTGGGTTTGACCTCCTATATAATTAGCAACCTTCTTGCAGGGACAAGGGGGTGAGTAATCAGAAAACTGCATGACCTCCTCATCCTGTTCTTGGAGTCAGTCACAGAATCACAATGAACAAACTGTGAGACAAAAAAAATTAAAGACCTGAGCCTTTGCCACCCACTCATATTTAACTTAATAATGAAATTATCAGCAGGACAGTTGCCGAGAATTTTCAATGTAGCTGAAAGGCTTAACAAAACCCAAACAGCAGCAGACACTCCTTATCCATCAAGGCTTTTGTGTGCCCTCCATTTAATTAGTACACCTTCAAATCCACAGGAATGATTTTTAAACTTTTACATTTAACACTTTCACCAGTTCAAGGGAAGTCTGTGAAGGTGATTATGAAGCCAGATATTGCAAAATATAGAGTCAGAATTTTTCCCAGTAGGGCTCTTCGTCTGATTTTTGTTCCTGTCTTACACTGGGTGAAGCATAGTTGTATTTTTTTCTGGAGTGGAAATGATGAATAAAGACAAAGAAATTAATCTTTTATTTCAGCTGCCACTTCCCTTTTACTTTCTCTCTTCATCTGCTATTTGCATCCAAAAGTAGCTTCTTTAAAATATGCTACAGCTCAAGATAATCTCTTCAGACAAAACTAAAAAAAATTATTTCTCCAGTGAGAGGAAGAATGTGTCGTTTCTCTTCCTTGAACACAGCTCTGTTATCCTGTCTTAATGGATTAAGTCATATAAGCAGAGCTTGGCAACTCATTCTTTTAGGTCTGACCCCATATTTTAAATTATAATTGCTTGTATGATGCAATGAAATTATGTATTTGAAAATTAAATTGTATGTATTTTTTTAATATGGAATTGCTCTTTTTTTAACAACTTACTTTATGTAAGTAAAAGTCAGTTAAGTCTTTGTTCATTACAAAGCAAACAAGAATAAAATAGTAATTCCCCAAATTCAGTCTAGGAACTTGTGGCTTAACATTTGGAAATCACTCCTCTGTTCAGACTTATCCTTTATCTGTACAATTTACCACTGTTATGAAACAAAGATGGGAAACTTAGAACTGCAAGCTCCTGCATGTCACAGAGAGCCTGAATTGAGTGCTGACTTAAGAGGACACTGCATTTCAGGTGTGTCTTTGGGTTAAGACTCTAGTTCAAGCAACTACAGAAAACAGTTATATGATGCATGATGGCTTGACTTACATGTTTACTTTTGCTTTCCCCACAATTTCTTATCTTTGTGCTATAACCACTGTGCAGATAAGGATATTGGATAGCTGTCCAATTATAAAACCATCTTGGAGGGGAATTAATTTTTCCAATGTACCTCAGTTCCCTCGAGTTGCTTCCATCCCTTTCAAAGCCAGGAAATAATTGAATTTTGTAGGATTGCTGATTATATGTGATTTTCCAACCAAGGCACTCACATAAATTAATAGAAGAACCTGATAAGTGTACAAACTACTTAACAGAAGTTTTATGCCTGTTGAAGTTCACCATCAGTTGTTTTGGGGAGTGGAAAAATAAGGTTTAAGTGATTTTCAAGTATTGGTATACTAGGGAGACTATTAATGAGACGCAGTCTTTGCGGCTTTACAATTAAAATAATTTTACTCCAAAATCACACCAAAATTCCATATTGCTTTCCTAAAGGTCTATTTTAACTAGTAGTTTAGACTGTGTGGGAGTTGAAGGTTACAGTATTTTAAAGATGTTGATGGTGATAGGAAGCTGTGGGTGTGCACAGGCTGCCATCTTCTGGTGCAGTCAATGGCCTGCACCGGTCATTTCTTCATCTGTACCAAGCCTCTGATGAGCACAGAATCACTCGGG
>VYZT01037124.1:0-28063 GCA_013400735.1 Pomatostomus ruficeps
TATATACAGACACACACACACAAAATGTTTATGTGGTATTTGTAGCGCACTTAATTCCTTAGATTCCCTAAAATGTATTTCATCAATTATGCTTTATATTTCTTTGTATCCATACCTTTACACACATCTCTACCTGTGTAGTATGCAAACACACACACACACATAGAGGAGGAACTTATGAATGTTTAGGCACCACTGCTCAAGCTGGTGGCCCTGGACAGAAGCAGTGTCCAAATGAGATGTACTGCTGTTGTGTCCTGAGGAGATGTGCTGCAATGTGACAGTCAGTGCGTGCAGAAGGCAATGGAGTCACTACTACTGCCATCCTGGCAAATAGAAGGGAGGGAAACAGAGTGTTCAATTCGCTGGGACACTGAGCTGGGGAGGGGTGGATGGGAAAAGGAGGCAGAAAGTAGAGACAGGTATTATTATTGTATAAGAAATGAATTTCTTGTGTGCCTTAACCCTTTTGTCAGACAGGCCACGAAAGAATGCATTGCTCTGAAACAATTCTTTCAGCAGGAAGCACAGCAGCAGGCTGAATCTTGCAATCCTGAAGATTATTTACAGCATGAGATGCATGAAACTGCTATATAAATAACTGGAGATGGGAAATATGCCCTTAGATTTCTGAAAAAAGTCTAGTAATGAAGAGAAGGCAGTTACTAAGACTAAAATTCTTATGAAATATGGCCTGGGGGAATCAGGTGAATTTACTCCCCATTAAACACACAAGCATGTTTATTGATATAGATGATATTAATAGAAAGCTTTAAAGATAAATGATTCTTAAATTCCAGTTTAGGCTTCATGCATATTCTGTCCATTTTTGCATTTCCAGCATCAGCAATTATTATCAACTTCTTTTTTATTACCAGTCAGTTTCCTTCAAGTCTTCTGTTCTTTAAGGTTTTGAGTTATGAATAAGACAAACATAAATATTTTCAACCAGCTATTTCTAGTGGATTAATTTTAGTTGCCAATAGAGATGTCTAAGATTTATGAGCATGTTTAAAAAATAATAAAAATTCTAAGAACATGTTGGAATAAAGCCTTTTAAAGGCCTTTTTTCTACATATCTTCTGCTTATTTTCTGAGTTATTCAGGTTCCTGTGTCATGTTCAACAGCTAAGCTGGGAAAATATATCTGCACCAGAACCCAGCTTGTGTGGAGGATCAGTCTCTTCCTGACTGGCTCCTGATGCAGGACTTTCATCAACAGTGGGAATTTCTTTCACAGGGAGATTTTATCCTGCAGACTGACTGACCACTAGAGAAATCTTGCCCAGGTCAGAAGAAGGATGGCATTGTACCAGCACATATGAAGGTGGGAAGAGATTTTGTAATTAGTTTGGTGTTCATTACGGATTAACCAGCAGGTAGCAGCTAATGTGTGCTTACGTAATAGATATATAAATATATACACCACATGTAATATACATATTAACTGAATGCATTTTTTTTCCTTTAAGCAAGTAGCATGAAAAGAATTGCTTGTTTTGGAAGCCCTGCAGTTGAATGCAGGCAGGGATCATGCTACCCCAGGGCAGTACAGTCCTCTCCTTAATTTGGAGCTAAATATTCCTAGGAACCTTTGCAGAAATTTTGAAACAAAGGCTCTCACTACCTCTTCTTGGAAAGGAAAATAGTTTGTGCACATCTAAGCACTTAACAGAACCAACAGACCAACAGAGGAAGCAGCCAGGGAATCTATTTCAGAACTGCAATCTGGTTCCAAAGCACACGACTAATGCATACAACGACCCCAGCAACGAAGTCACAAGAATAACTAAAGGTAGTTTTGCAAAGGAAGCAGAAATAATCTGACATAAAATATTAGCTGTAGGTTTAATGGTATATGCGCATAGTTAGTGTATCTGCAAGTTATTTCTGTGCTTGTTTGTAGCTCCTAGTGAGCTCCCAATTACACTTGTTATTAGCAATCGGTACCACAAATGAAGAGAAAGACTGTGTTTGAAGATCAGACGAGTATTTTTAAAAATTGAATTACTTTGAATTTTTAGAGGTGTAACTACATGTGCTGAATACTTTCTTATAGATTCAAAATAATAATTTCCAGATAACAATTTAATATTAACTGAAAAATAGAGTTTTCAGATACCCATTAAATAGTTAAAAAGTTCCTTACAGTTTAAAGACAGTTTTTCTGCTTTAAGCTGTTTGTTTGAATGCCAAGCAAGCATTTCTTCAATGTTCATGGTGTAAGCATTTAAATAGAAGGTAAAAGATTACTTAACAGTACTTGTGTGCGATTGACAGGTATTGGAATTTGACTGCACTCTGTGCTACTTAAAATGATAACAAATGAAATGTGTGCATCCAGAAAAGCTGGTTTTGGATGGATGAACTTGACTTGCTGATGAAAGTAAAATGAAATAAATTACACTTCAGCCTCTGAAACTGGCATATAATGATGAACTGAACTGTAAGTATTTCACTAGGAGACTTCAAATAGGTTTTCTAAGATTTTTAAAATCCTAAATAGAGAATAAAATATGATAATCTCCAGGAGACTTCTGGAAAGATACTTTAAATTGTCATTTTGTGCAAGGAAGCAAGGCAGAGTTTTGCAGAGCCAATGTGCTGATAATATGATTACTGTAGCTAGATTTATTTTCCCTTTGGGATTTTACACCACTGTTTTATTTAACTGCCACATATAAGGAAAATTAGATAAAAAGGATAGCGTGTGGGCAAAAGTGGCACAGAATTTAGCTTTGGAATAGATTGATTTACAAACTTTAAGAACAATAGAAACACTTCCACTGCTATAATTGTTTGAAATGAAGAGCAATTTTTTTAAATTTCTTTTCCAAAATCCTGCAGTGATAACCTGTTCTCTGCTAGTAGAGTACAAACTCAGATTTACTGGACAGAAGTTATAAACTATGGTGGAAATGAGTCTCTTGTTTTCATTGGACAAGTCAAATTGTGTCCTTTGTTTCCTTTTCTCTCTTAATAAACTGGTTCTTAAATAACTTTGCATTCCGATGCATTGTGTATAAAACTATATTTTGATCCGTGAAAGTTCAAAGGGACTTGATCAAAAAATGGTTTTTTTTTTTTCCATTATCAGTTTGTCAACACAAAAATCTACCTTGAGAAAGTTGCGTTTCTTAACATTTTCTCAGGGATGTTTTTTGTCAGATTTTAAACAAATTTTCAGGGAAACCCAAAGCTGCTTTAATGTCAGTGGACCTCATTAGGGAGAGATTTGTTTGAAAGATTTCAATTTTGCTATGAACAGAAAGGGAACATTTCAGTATCACAAAAATTTGCAGAGGACAAAATCATCCCAGCTATCAATTCACAGTTCCCTTGGTGGCTGGAAGATTTCTTCTGCTGTCAAGCTTGGCGGAGAGATGCACATTGTCACATGCTGTCAGAATGGGATAGGACAACAGCATCACATCCCTCTTGTGAGCTGTATGACTGAATTACCTTCTAAAGGGAAGTAAGGGGGGAAGAAATGTATCTCACCTCGATACAGACATAGCCTTAGTAATTAGTAATTTCTATCAGGAGACAATCCAGCAACTGTTGCTCTAGCAGCAAGGGCCCAGAGGAGCATCTGTGTCCCCTGAGCTTCCCGGTGTCCCCTAAGCTTTCAGGTAAGGGCACCTCAAAGGACCTGCTCTGAAGAGCTGGTACCTGAACAGGCACATGTACGATGCTTCTGAGTCTCCTTATGGTGTAACCTCAGACATCATGGTCCTAATAACAGATTGATCCACTCTCTTAACTGCCTCTCTCTTGCTTTTTTCCCTTCTACTGTTCCCTTTTCATCATTCTTCTGGTCCTGTTTTCATCTTTACTCTTTCCCTTTCTGGGGCAATGTCAGACGCTTTCAATTTCTCAGAATTAGAAACAACTAGGGAAATCTGTCACCTCCGGCAACAACCCAACCACTTCACTGAAGTATTCAAATAACACTGGCAATGCCTCTTTTCCTATCCTTTTTCATCATTTAGAGTTTGTTATTTACTGTGCATTTACATATTTGAAGACACATCAACAGAATTTTGAGTGTTCTTGATGGGGCCCAGCATGTTAATCCAACAACAATTATTTCATATGTGGAAATTGGTGGAATAAAAGCCTATGAGAAGACTGGGAGAAAAGGACTTGGAAGCATGGCATTTTTTTTTTTTCCTTTGTGTACTATTCCTCTGAGAAAGGGGAAATATTATCAGTGGTCAGACAAGGAATGCTAAAGAACTGGAAGTCTTTGGACTTCAAGAATATGCAGGAGAGACAGGATCTCCAGACTCACCCAGAGTAAACTGGGCAGAACAGAGGCAGTTTCTTGATAGATATTTTTCTGCAAAGACACAGTATTTATATGCCCTACTGTGCGATTTATTTTGTATTATTGAATCAGAATTGAAGAATCATGGCTTTGCTATGTTATTTATTATGCAGAATTAATTTCCATTCCTACCAGTGTTTACACTAAGAGTTACTTTCATGGTGACCTGGGGCAGGGCGCATTACATCCCTGATATTTCATGTAGGCTCTTGATCTTACGTGCATTTCATACCAGCCTCAGTCTACTCATTCATTACTAGAGTTAGACTTCATTAGCCCAGCAGCAGCCACTCCAAATTAAAAATGACTGCAGGATCTAATCACTGACACTTTCAGGTGTAATTGTTATCCAGTTAATGAGCATGAATAAAAATCCCATGAATTTGGTTATAACATTTTATTTTACATACACTTTCTGGACCTGTGATTGCAGGCTTTGTGTAGATTGCCATGAAAATACCTCATTTGAAATGAGGCATTATGTTCTTCTTACTGTGTTCAGCTCTGTCTGCTCCCAAACCCAGTTTCCTCAGTGTCCCGTTTCTCAGATCTTCTGGAAGACTCTGGCGGCAGGTGACAATGATGATGCTCTGAACCAAGTTGCTTTTCCCATGTTCCTCAACATGCCTGATCCAGAGCCCAGGTCCAGCCCAACATCTACCTGGTCCTGTTCTGATCTTTAGTGAGCTTCCACACTGGACCTCACTTTTAATATGTTTATATATATATATATATGTTTGTAAACTTTTGATATATGTATGTAATTGGGAATCACTGCTCTCAAGCTTTCCTTTTTGGCTGGCCAGGGTATAAATATGACCACTAAGCTACCAAGATATCTATACTCCAAACTGGTCAGGTTGTGATGCTGCAAAAAGCAGCATAATAAACAAAACCACAGAGTGATATAGAGTATAACTATTATCAAACTGAGTACAACACACTAAGGTAATTCCTTCTGTAGCTGTCAAGAAGGAAAATCACTCAGATAAAACAAGGCAAGGGAAGTTTAATAAATAAATGATACAGTGAAGGCAATTCTTAGCCCTCTCCCTTTTGAGTTTAATGAAAACATCTCCTAAGGAGAACAATTCCAAAGAGAGGCTCGGGATAGGGTAGCAGACAGACTTTTTTAAGGGCAAAAAGATAGGGGAAGCACAAATATGGACTTTCCTGATCTTCATCGACCAGCACTTTGCCTTTTGCTTTGAAAGCTGTTGTTACTCCCTGAATACTAAGCCTCACTTTCTGTCTGATAATGGTGGTAAATTTTTGCTATCATGCATCATAAGTCTGAAGGTGTATTTCTGTGGTAAATATAGAGTATGAAACCCACTATTTGAATGTCATTCCCACGGCTCAACTAACATTCTGTCACTGTCATTTTAGCATCCTAATTACATCAACACTGTCCTTTGTGACTGTAACTGCAGATTTCCAATCCAAATGTCTGTGATGAGGGAAGTAGCATTATGGCAATCAAGTAGCTGAACAACATCTCTAAATAATCCTAGCTTGTTCAACTTCCCAGCCACACCACAGAATATAGATCTGAACAGCTAAACAGGGCAGGAAATTACACCTATGCTGTGAACTGCTCTGGCTTAGACAGCTGTTGAGGAACAGTTAAATATGGATGAGAATTTCCAGACTTCAGTGCACCTCACTGCTGGGATCCTATAACATTGAAGGATGGTGAAGAAAGAGCAAAACCTTTTAGTACCTTTTCTGTATGCTTGCATACGTGCATATGGATTCACACACAAAAAACCTCCCACACCATAACCTTATTAAAAATGTTTTCACCATTGTTTTTGATTCAATTTCATGATAAACTTAAATCCAGGAAGCCTGAGGTTTATAGGTTCTGCAGCACTATGAATACACAGAGCTTTCATTTCCCCAAGGAGATACATTTCTAGGAATCACAGCTGTACTGCAAAGCTTGAAAAAGTAATATGTTCTATCCCAAAAACTAAGATGAAAAAATACAGTACTGATTGCAAGAAATCCTATTATGAGGCTGTAGGAAAGCAGCTCCTGAGTTTCACTGCTATTCCCAATACATTATAAAGAACTCACTGCTTGTTCTCTCAAGGCAGAGAACTCTTAACGTGGAAGGTTTGAAATAGCCTCAAACAAATGCTCTTTTTTACCTTTTTTAAAATTTTCTTCTTTTGATGCCACATGGGTCTGAACCATGACTGCAGACTACTTTTTGTCTGGAGCAAAAGTTTTGCTGGATACACTTGGCTGCAGTGCTTCATTGGGAACTGGTTTAGCAATTGTGTAGACCCAGAGTAGAAAAATATTTGAGTGATACTCTCTGTGATTTGGAACTCATCAGAAGTCTGGAATGAATACGGCATGCACAGCTCTAGCTCTATCACTGTTACAGAACAGCTGCTCTAATTCAGAGAAATTTGCCATTGATTAGATGCTCCTGTCCTGTTTTACTTTTTGTTAGGGCTATGTTAGTTAGCATGTGTGGTGAAGTACTTTCTACACTTCTTTTTTTGTTTTTCTCCTAAAATGATCCATGAATTTTAGACTCCTATCCTCTGTTGACTTCTCTACCATGTTCTCTACCAGTGGGAACACTGGTGAAACAAAAACAACTTCTCCCTCTTCCCTGAGAATGGTATGCACATTGCTGTCTGCACATTTGGTGAAGAAAGCAATGACTGCGGTTTGCCAGGAGCTCTAAAACCACTGTCCTCACTCTTAAAATGTGAAGAAACACGAAGAATAGGTATATTTTCTGCAACTGTAAAAATACATGAAACTTTTATTTTGCTAGGGAAAGATATACTGAAAGTTAAAAAAAAGTTTCAGAGCTACTTATGCTATAAATAGCTAAAAGTGTCTCTTTCCTTATCCTGTTAAAAAAAAATAAAAAGGTTAGGATGCTTACAGAGCTCTCAGATCTAGGATCTGTTCTTGGGCAAAAACCTCATCCTGAACCACCAAAACTGTCTGTTCTGAACAGGACATTGAGCTGCAGCAAGTCTTCCCAAATGCACATGGAGTCCCCATTCACATTCTAGTCTCTTCCACAGTTTTTTCCTCAGATTGTCAATCTTACTACTTCATCAAGGTATCAGCTTTTAGCATTGCTCCCAAAGGATTGCTGACTATTACAGCCTGGGTTTGGAAATGCTGGTATAGTCAGATATGTTACCCGTAAACAAACTTGTTTTTTTAAGAAACTGTGGAAAGCATAATGACTGGACTGGTAATAAAAATTGCTATAAATTAAAGATTTATGTTACACAAATAAAATCTCCCTCTATATCAAAAAGGAGAGGTTTATTCCAATGTAAACTTCTTTATGCTTTTAAAATATCATTTAATTCCTTTACATATACAACTATACTTTAGACTACCATAAAAGAGAAGCTGTGATGGCACTTCTGACAGAAATTAGAAACAAGAGCAACCTATTATAAGTTTGAGTGTTGATGACATTTTACCTGGTCTGCTTGAATGTTGAAAGAGCTGATGGGGACACTGGCAAGTCAGATCTTATGTCTTGATTTAATTTCCTCAAACATAAAATAAAGAGACTCACCTTCTTTGAACAGCATTCTGAAAGTAGGTACAGAAATTATCGTGTAACTAATATCGTGTAACTGTTTCCCTTGTACTGACTGAATCCTCTGTTAAGTGAGGAATTGGGATCTGTGACAGCTTTGGGCTTGCAAATCAGCACAGATGACATTCAGCAGACTGGAAAAACAAAAATCAAAAAGTGATCTATCAGATTACTTCCTAATCTCAGTGTCATGTCAAGTGCACAAATGAGGTTGTAGTAATTGCAGAAGAAACTCTGATTTGCATCCCTGGTAGGTCCAGATCACCAGATTATAGCCTCAACCTGTTTTCTTTCCAGATAAGACCAAAGTAAATCATTTTAGTTCAGGTACATGTGAGTGCCTGTTGTGGTGCACTGTTGGCCAGGTTTCGGTTTTTCTAATGACCAGGCACTGCTGACTCCCCCCCCCACCCCGGTTTCTGGTTTCTCCCCCTGGAGGGCTCTGTATTTTGCAATCCTATACAAAGCCTGCCAAATTCAAACCCTGCACCCCTACCTCATAGGATGTTTGTACGTTCCCCCGCCCTCTTGTGTTGGTATATATGTAACTGTATCACGCTGTGCCAGTGCTTCTCTGGCATGACCCTGGTCCCGAATAAACCATCTGGGAAAGCCCCTCCGCTTGTCTCACCTTCCTCAGCATGCCTGTAACACTGGTGGACTAGGTGAACCCATACAGGACCTTTGCCAGCCCTCCCACACCCGGAGTAGCCCAGCCAGCCCCTGGAACCACAAGCAGGAGCCCGGTGCCCCTGCCGGCAGCATCGTGGCAAGTGCCAGCTGTAATTTACCTGAGCTGAGGTACCCAAACTTTCAGCATGACTTTGGGTGGGCTGACTGCACCGATGCCCTGAAAAACAACACAGAGCAGAGCTGGCTCACTTCTCGAGTACGGCCAGATCCACTAAGCAGCCAAGACCTTACACAGCATAGGCATTGTGACAGTCCTTATGAATCACAATTCTTTAGCACTTCTACTTCTTTACATAAAAGGGCAATGGGTTCAGAACTTTGCTCACAGGAGGCTTGTACAGGTAATAATACACTGCATGGGCCTTGTGTGTAAAGGCTTTCCTATTTAAAAGATTGTCAAGCACTTTACTTTATTGACACCAAGTTTTACAAGTTGAGAAAATACAATTTCTGTTCTAGTATGACTTCAAAGCCTGGAAAAAGCAGTTTCTAGTCTCAAGATAATATGAAGAAGGATAAAATTTATGGGTACAGAGGAAAAGCAGACTAGGCAAATATAGCTGATATGCAGTACAGCTATTATTTTTATATTTTCTCTCCCTTTGTATACTGTATGTTCAGAGACTTGGTAGTAGAGTAGAACTAGCAGTCTCTGTTCATCTATTCATTACTTTCAGAGATATTTCAAATGCTTTTTTAGCTGGCATGGATTTAAACCCAAAGAAATCAATAAGAAGAAGTAGACTGCAGCAGTTACTTGTTAGAAAAAAGAAAAAAGATGTATTTATGGAGTTCTGTCCCATGTTATCTTCTTACTTACTGCATTATCAGTGTAGTTATGCCACTGTAGCATGTTGCTATTAAAATTCATTAACAATGGTTATTTTTGAGAAGGTTTAAAAGTTTAAAAGTTTTTGGTTGTGGTGGACCCCACTGTCTCTGAGGCAAAAGTTACCCCAAATTCCTTCATCAGTTTTCTTCTCTCAGCTACTTCAGATGACTTCCCCAAAACACGATTTCCAATTCAGAGCTATCTTTTTAATGACATTTGAATTACAGCAGTGATCACATGTAATTCTTTCTGTATCAAAACTTTAGCTCACAAGAGTTTTATAAACTTAGTTATAAGGATAATAAGGATGAATGAAGACTCTTACTTCCATTTTCTTTCAGAATCCCTTCTCTGTGGAAGCTAAAAAAAAGAGTTAAAAAAGGTGTTGTGATAATGAGAAGATTAAATATTAAGTCAGCAGGTCTTTCCATTTCTCTGCAAAGACTTATATATAAAATTAGCTTTTTAAAGCTTGTTACACAGTATTTTATAAGTATGTTTTGCATAGTATTTTATAACTGTTTTACATGGAGTATAAATAAATCACTTAATTTTGGACTAACAATTCAATAAAAAATCTTAATGAAACTAACTCTTTTACACAGAAAAAAAATTTGAACTCATTAGGTTTTCAAAACTAACCTAGGCATTTTAATTGGGATTTCAATCTTATGGTATTTAGGCATATTTTCTAAGTTGGTTGTATAATCTACTTTCATATTAAAGGAGAAAGACTACTCAGTAAGGAATTCACAAAGTAACTGTCTGGTAGGGAGACTAGATGCTTATTTCTTATTTCCTCTAGGGATGTAGAATTATTAATCCTCTTTTGGAGTCAAGTGGATGAGGTAGGGTCAGTCCTTTCTGGATTGGTAGGTGGGGAATGTAAAGAGCATGTCTTAAATACCATTCTAAAAAATAGAAGAATCAAATCCAAATACCTTCTGTGTTTGATTTGGGTTCTTATCTTCCAGGAAAGAAACCTAACAACTAAGCTGTAAGGAGGAATTCAGAAATTAAGGTCTTTGTGCATCACAGGTGAGACTTAAATACTTAACTACTGTAACAGAATGTGATTCTCACCAGAACATTGTGGCTGTGGAGACAAAATCTTCCATCTGTGATGCATCCTAGAATACACCAGCTTCATGTGACAGACTGCAGAAGGGGTAAATAGCTGTTTTAAAATGAAACAAAACACATTTTAAGGACATCTTGTGACATCATAAGTCAGTGCTTTCAGCTGTATGTCAATTAGCTATCCTCTCTCTTTCTCACTCCATGCTGGCTTATGTGCAGTTCAGTCATGCTCCAAAAAGCGTGAGGGGGTGAGACGTACTATAGGGAGAGCATGTTTTGATTTGAGCATCCTAGGAGGGTAATGAGATGTCCCTGGGCTTTTGATAGCTCAGTCACAGTAGAAAGGTCTGTGGTTTCCTCAGAGCCAAGAAGCCAATATGTGGATTTTTATGCTCAAGGCTTCACTGATGATTTGGATGAAGAGGTCTTCAGAGTCAGAAAGCCTACACAGCAGCTGAGAGGGTAGAATGTCCCACAGGCGTGTAAACATTTGAACTTAAGAACATGAAGTAGTTGCCTAAGTCCTCTTCAGTGAGATTTTGACTCTCTAGGCTCTATATGAAATATTTTCTCGAGTGCTCATAGGTCAAATGCTTTACTTTTATGTCAGAACCTAAAAATTCAAATAATACTGCAGGGGGAATTCAGCAAAGTTTCTGGGTATTATATTAAGCAATTAACATCCCTACCTTCAAATTCTGTCCTCTCCATGCCCTGTGCTTGCTTTTGAAAATGAGATTCTAGAAATTCTTTTATAACATATCATGGAAAAACTACCCTCCCATTTCACTAGAAAAATACAGAAGTTTTGTTGGTTCAAACAGTGACTTAATTTTCATAACAACAGGTTTGCCCGTAAAGAAGAAATAAAGGAGGAAAGTGTAAATGCTAGTCTTTTAGGGCTTTGATATGCTTGAAAACAGAATCCAATTAAACCCCTATATTTTCTAGTCTTTGTATTAATAAGGTTGCTGTGGGTGTCATTGGCTGTTTATACCATGAAAACATGGCAAAGCAGCATGATTATTTTCAGATTTGTGTTTAGATATTTTACCATTATAAACGAATGAGAAAACTGTTTGAATCTATTCAATATAGAAATAAGCAGATAGTTTTAAAAAGGAGAGAAGGTAATTAACTTCACTTCTTAATGATGATCCTAATT
Source organism: Pomatostomus ruficeps (assembly GCA_013400735.1). Classification (NCBI taxonomy): domain Eukaryota; kingdom Metazoa; phylum Chordata; class Aves; order Passeriformes; family Timaliidae; genus Pomatostomus; species Pomatostomus ruficeps. Next base: position 11,696 of record VYZT01037124.1, read on the forward strand.
TAAACTGTGCAAGAGATGTACAATTCGTGAGAGAAATGTTGCAGAAAAACCCCTGTTCTTCGGTTAAAAAACCAAAATGGGAATCAGCAGGGTTTGAATCTACTTGCACATCTTCAGCAGTCTTACTCTGTGACCTTAACCAAAGTATTTAATTATTGTGCCCTGCAGTTTTTCTATAAAATGGAAATAATGACAGTCAACTTGCTGAGAGGTTGTGGGCCTTAATTGTTTAGTATTTATATCTTCCAAGAGAATACAGATAGAATTGCAGAGTGTGATGAATGATTAACATTCTTTTGCTGTTACCAAGCTCTGATATTTTTGCCCAGCTATTTTATGATACAAAAATCTTTACTTTTTATAGGCCTGTATCCAACCACTATCCTGACTGAAATGTATTGAGCAACAAATGTAAAATCCTTCCCATCTTTCTTAAAGGTAATTAATGCCTGAATTACTCTCAGAAGCATCAGAGAACAATGATGTTCAAGTCTACCTCCATTGCTTGCACCTGCCAGTTCCACGGAAGGATGAGTGAAGAGTACCTTCCAGATAAAATAGATTTACCACAATTTAATGGTTTTAAACCCCCCAAATCAGCATGGAAATCATTGTCTGCAGGCTTAGCATGCAGGCCCTGGAGAATGGAAAACCTCCACAACTTTCTGCTTCTGATGGAGCTGGTGAATACACTCGTGGGCAACAGACAAGATTTGTTTTGCAGGGGACGAGTTCCTGAAGCATAGACCATGGTGGCCAACATAGCTGCTGAATCTGGGTACCCTAGAGAGAATATTAAAAAAACCTCTCAAGTGGTAGTTGCAAGAAGAAGGCTACACCAAATGTTCTGTAATTGATGCTGATGAATTTTTCAGAAAATTACAAAGTAATATTTGTGATGAACAAGTACTGCTGTTTTGAATCATCATGTAATTGCCAATAAATATCTTTAAAAATTTCCTACATAATTCAATATATTAATGGTATTTTTAATGAAAATATTTTCTTGTCATTATTGGCCTTTGTGAATTATTACTTTGAATAGGGGTGTGCTGACAAAGGTCTTCAACATCTTTAAATATCTGATGCAGCTGACGAAGCGGAACTATCCACCTCATTTATTTGTCAGCATAAACTAGGAGATGGTGCATGTATCCTTTCTGGTTATAAAAAATAATTTTATTTTGCATGGAGAAAATTTTAATGCTTTCACACAAAATATGTAACAAAATAACAAAACCAGGGGATTAAGAAAATTTCTTATCTGCATTTAATCCTGCTCTATGGAATTTGCATAGATGTATTCTCATGAACAGTCCTATAAAATGCAATGAGATCAGAAACATTCTAAACCTTGTCTAAGACTAAGTTGAACTATTATAAACAGGGTGCAGAACAGTGTATATAGAACTCTCGTCTGTATATGTCTTCTCTCTACCTTCTTTCAAAATAAAGATCTAAAGGGCAGTGTCATCACCTAGGATCTTGCAGACTGTGAAGAGCCTTTTATTGGAAAATTGCAAGCATCAGCCCAGGATATAAATTCCATCATGCCATTACAAACATTAAATGAATCAAACAAACAAACAAAAAAAACTCAACAGAAAATAAAATCTGTCCACAATAAACACAGATCCAAAAATGGTTTATGAAAGTGTTGTGGCAAGGAAAACAACACAATAAAATAATTAGAGAATATAGAACAAAGATTGCTGTTATTTAATGATTTATTTTATTTTTTATTTTAAATGACAATTTAATCTTTGTAATTTAAAATGTATTATTAACATGCAAAACTATAAATAAGTTTTACTGTGATGAAGAAAAATATTCTTTTCAGGAGAGAATCATAATCTCTTCTATCAGGCTTGAAGAGAATTAAATATTTGTCAGTATGACTGGTCTTAAATTCATAGAAAACAATACAGGAAGAAAAAAAGTACAGTTTCATATTATTGAATGACGGCTTAGGATATCACAGCCACTGGTTAAGACAATTAAAACTGACAGATCTAAAACACATAGTAAGTATGTTAAATAATGTTTTGAGCAAAGTAGGAGTGCAAACTAAACTCCCACACTATTCATGATTTACAGGTAAAAAAATTTGGAATGCCTTTAGAAGGACAAGATGCAAATATTTTAGACCAATATGATTATATTTTTAATGTGTCAGATACATTTACAACCCTGGAATATATTTGCAATCTATCAGATTACCTGTGTCAGATGTGATTTGAAGAAACAGAAGGAAGAAATGCAATTAGAATATCAAAAAGGCACAATATGTTTATTCTTTTTTGCATTCCTTCTGTCCAACTTTCCCACGTGTTTGTGACACTTCTCCAGTCTGACCTCCATGATAAACAACCAAACATGCAAAACATGAGGTTTCTTATTTTGTACCCATAGCCTTTTTTCCCCTCTCCTAGCTGTTTTGAAACCCATGAAATATTTCAGTTGTAGTTTAGGTATTTTCAGACTTAACGAGAAGAGTTTCTTGCTTTTTAAAGGTAAAAAATGTGGAAAAAAATTTATTTTTATCTGGTTCATACACTAAAATATTTCTCTTAGTTCACTATCATTGACTTTCTCAGCAAAATGCCTCTTGATTAGCCTCTGGTTTTCTCTGGAGTATGCCAAATTCTCCTTCAAAGCTGGGACAAAGCCTTTTGAATATTCCCAGATTGCTGGTGTGTAGGGCAAGGATTAATGCCAGCTACAACACAAGAGTATTGTAGCTGGCATTAAAACTGTCTGGTGTGTCATGGATACAACCAGGCTTGCGCCCAACACAAGCAGGCTCTGGAGTACAGCTCCAGGGGTAACCACCATGCTGCACACCCTTACCTTCAGGCAGTGAAGAACAGTTGGCTTAAAGCATGCATTAGAGGTGTGCTCAAAAGGCCAAAGTTGTACTTCAGGAATACATACTAACTCAAAATGGAATTAGCAGATACTTGCTGCAGTGAGAGATTTCCCAGTGAGAGACTCTCCTTGATGCTCTGAACAGTTTCTTACACAAAATATTGAAAATGAATTGCAGCACAAAACCTCTAAACTCCCTACACTTAGCAAAGGCATTTTTTCCCACTCCCTCTCCTCCAATAGACTTTTTTTCAGTGTTTTTGTTTACCCCCTCAGGGAAATCAAAAGTGAGTGTGTGTCTTTGTTCTTTTTTTGCTCCATCTGATATCGCATTAGCTCTGAGTCACCTGCATTCTCCCAAGCTCTTGGTCTGATCTTGTCTAGAAATTGTACTCATTAACTCAGCTGAAAAAACAGTTTACAAAGACATCACTAGCATAACGTACAGAGTATAGAGTCAAGGTCAGGTTGCTTAACATATGCATTTGTTCAGCTGTTTTTGAATTTCCTCCTCCAAAGGGGAGCTTGGGGACTGAGTGAGCAAGCTCAATGCTCTTAGAGATCATAAATGGAATAATTAGATGTAGGGTTCTTGAATCTGCAAAACTGAGTTTTCAGTTTTAAAAAAATTTTTTTGGATGTTGTTTTAAAGACTTTAAAAAAAAACATAGCTACTATGAATAGAAAAGATAATGTTAGAGTGTATTACATTATCTGTGAAATGCTTAAATACATATAAATTGTAGCTGTAATAAAAAACACATGTGGAAAATACTAAGGACTTCAAATGGAAGTTGTCATTTCCTGATGGTTCTAATCCATGCTATATATACATATATCACCAGGAAAATTGTCACTTATGCTTAAATTGAAAATCTGAAGTACTTTTTTTGTATACATTTTATTATTCAGTGGAATTTGCCTTGCACTTTTGTGTTAAGAGTGATGTTTTGCTTATGTAATAGATGATGGACAGAGCCTATCTCATAACTGAGTTGACTTGGGTCATCAGGTAGCTCAAACTTTTTTAATATTTTACAAAACTATATGAACACAGAAACCACTTCCTTATAAAGATATAGTTTAACTGGTTGATGTAACACTTAGTTGTAGTTTCTAAAATATTATAGTAATAACATACCTTTTGTCAAGTTACTGGAGAGCTCCATCAAAAAAATTTCATTGTTTGCATTATGAACATTCCCTTGCAGGTGGAAAATTTACCACAAGAAATATCTTGCCTGAGTCAAGATACAATAAATGATGGCAGTGAAAGAGGAGAAGAATGATAAGACAAATATAGCGGAAGTAAGATCATGCATTTAAGTATGCAGGTCTCAATGGCTTTAGAAAGCTTAAAGTAGATCTATATCAGCCATCCTATTTGCTAGTGAATTCATACCAGAGTGCTCTCTTTCTTCTTTTGGTTTTTTTTACTTTTCTTTCCTTAGTTACTAATGGGAAGATCAACTTGAGGAGCCTATTGTAGCATTAAAGGGCAACCTAAAGGGAACTTGAAAGGTGTTTGCTACCACAGCAGCTAAATGAATAAAGATGGACATGTTCCAAGGTGAGTACAATGGCAAAAACATAAAGGCTGACTCTGATGTAGTGGGAAACAGGGGAAGGAGATAGAGCTTCAGAACAGAGGCAAGCCTGTCGTATCAACTGAAATGGCTGTTTTGGCAGCTGTATCTTATATGAGCAGAGGAGAGTGGAGAGGAGCCTGGTTAAAAACCTAAGGAAACAGATGAGGGCTTTAGCAGCAAGAAAAGAAAGCACAGTGTAAGCTCATCTGAAGGAATCACATGGCCTTATCATGGCAATAAAGGCAGTGGAAAAGGAGGAACTGAAAATTTTGTCTTTCAAGTTAAGGCATCACTGGTTTTTATAATGTTTGGATTGTCTGAACAATCTGCAAGTACTGCCTCATGGCAATCCAGTCTAATGGTGGGAAGGGATGGAACATCTGGGTAAGAAAAACACAGAGTATTCCTGTGCCCACACACTAAGGCAATGTTCTTATTGTTGATCCTCATTTTATTCCCTTTCTTTCCAATGTACTTTATAATTATTCTACATAGTAAATATTTTCCAGCATGGTCTTCAGTCTCTCCAGGCTGATTTCTGTTTGCTTGGTGCTTGCTGAATACCCTGAATCATCTTAAATCTAATTGCATTATTTATTAGCTTTTTTGAGTAGACAACTATGCACTTAGCCTCTGAGATGTTACAACTTGAACAGATACTGTCTTGCCTGTCACAGAAGCCAACGTCGTCTTCTCTTTCCCCTCTCGCAGTGTGGCTACCACAAGGAAGGTTCTGTCCCCTTGATCCTTTTAAAGAAGGGACTTTTTCTACAGGTTATGTCTCCTTAAAACACAGGTGAGGAGGGGGGTTTATAACATGCATTTATACTCCACAAGTAGATGCCAAAAGGAATGTATAGCCAATATAGGGATGCTGTTTGTATGAATTATGCCTCAATAATTGTATTGCTCCTTAGTTAAATAATTTCCTTACTCATTTTTCCATCATCTTTTCTCCATCAAATTACAAATATGGTATCTAAGTGCAAAATAGCCCTAAGATTGCCCTGGCACACTACAATTCTTTCTCAGACTGAATGAGTCCATCCTGGATAACACTTCAGAAATCACCTTTCCATCCTGCAACCACTCACTTCACTTTTAACATTAATCTTCTAGGTGAAATCATCTTAACCACTTTCTGAAATAAATCCTGTGCAGGTGTTAGGAGTATTTTCCCCTGCTCTGAACTCATATGCATCTTCTATTCATTTATGTGGGCAGCAGAGTGGCCACTTTTTTTCTGGCTTTTCTGGCATAGAAGAATTATGCCTTTTCTTATAATCGAAACCTTGTGGCAATTTTTGTTAATTTTTTCTAGTGAAAGGAAATTGGAGAATGGGAGAATACAGTGCTCAGTGTCGTTTGTCCTAAGAACTAGAAAAGGGTTCAGGCAGCAACAGTTTAATGCTGCAATGCCTAAAACTTTCACTCTTGGAGCCAAGTGTAAAGTTTGCACTGATGAGTGCGCTGTGCTACTGAGAAGGGGAACGCTTGGAGTTGGGTTTGCAATATAAAATCAGGTGTCCCTGTTCCCTTGAATCAATGGGACATCAAGATGTGTACAAGAGGGATTTGCGCTTATCAGCAGCTGAAACAATTTGATGCTTAAACCAGTCCAGAGCAGGGTCAACCTACAATTCCATTTTGCTTACAAGTCAGCATCTTCAGGTGGTAGGTAGTCATGTCTCCTAAACTAGATTATGGGTCCTGAAGCCCAGGTCCTGACCTTGGCTACCAAATAAGGTGTTAAGTGACCTTTCCTTCCTAGGATGTGAAGGATACATGACTGTAGAGTACAGCACTCAGAATTGGTAAGGTTAGAAAAGAACTTCAAGAACATCAAATCCAAGAAGGAGTAAGTATTTTCAGAAGAGTGACCAAACCAACAAACTCACTGTGGAAAGATGTTGGTGAAACAACTTCTATTTTTTCCCGTTGCATCTTGTCAGCCAAGAATATGAAAGAAATGGAGGCCTAAAGGCCGGTGTTTTTTCCACATCTCTCCAGCACAGAGCTTTGTTGTTACAACATTCGCCTAAGAAAGAGTGTTCTAGAGGTATCCTGCCAATATGCTCAGTTGTAGGTGCTCAGTAAATATAATGTTTGGCTTGGAGATAATTGAAAAGATCAGAAGTAAATTCTTTCTGTGTTGAGGAAGCATAAAGCCAGAATAGCTACAGTTGCCTTAAAACATTCGTCTTCAAAACAGAAGCAGCCACCTGTGAAGCTTGGATGCTACCTTGAATTTAGACTTGGAAATTATCATTGTTTACACTTGAATGTTCTGAATGTTCACACTTAAACTAAGCAGAATTACTCATGACCTTAACAGTGAACACAGACAAAGTATTTGGAGGCCATGGACCCAAAGTAAGATATATGATGCTTAATAATGGAAGTGGGACTTTCCAGAGTACCTGTCAGGGTTAGTACAAACTTGTCTCCCTTACCTGACAACTCATATATACAACCAGCATGGCTACTTTGATTCCAGATGGCAGGGTCTCTAGCTGCTGGGAATGCCCTCTTATCTCTGGGAAAAAACTTTGCAAATATTGCAAGCCTTTTTAAACTTTCTCCAGATTCACCCAAGAAAGCCTATTTATTATTGATTTTTACACTAGATAAGTCCTCATGGGAATCAGGCAGCATGCTGCTTTCTAGAATAGAACGAGTCTCTTGGGACCTGAAAGCCTTCCTATGTTAAAGTACTGCTTGTTGATAATTTCTTTCTTGGTTCACATATGCACAAAAATACGAGTAAGCATCTAAATATAATTGAAAAACAGATTAAGATTTACTCGTGTTCTATTAAAAAAAGTTACAAAATACTACATTATTGTCTTTATTAAGAACTAAAATGTTTCACAACTATTTAACATTTTATCTGCTTTTGCTGACTGTAAATTCAGCTCATATATAAAATTAAGTAATTAAAAAATTATTAAAGTGAATGTCTAGTCTTTTTATAATAGAAATCTGATGCTTCAACCTCAAGTAGTTTCTCTTCCTGCATTGTTAAGTTGACTGACAGTCAATCCACTTTGTTCATCAAAAGAGTTGAGAAAGCCATTTCCACCACAAGTTCTTCTCTGTTACATTTAAAACATCAGATACCTTCCTTTATCTTTCTAGATGAAATGGCATTTGCAGTATCTCAGGGGGTTTTCTGTGAGTGTTTGTTATCCATGTGTTATCTTAATTTGACTTTTTAATTTTTGTCAGTTTTCTGCCTCTTTTTCATTGTCCCAATTTAATCTGATCCCTGTTGTCCTGGGGTGATTTTATGCTCTGTATTTCCCTTTCGTCTGCTTATGCCCAAGAATGGGTCCTGTAACCTTGAGCTGGCACAGAGAAGTAGTCAGGGAAACCTGGCATGCTTTGTTTTTATCTCTTTGAGATAAAGTGCAAGTTTTTTTGGGTTTTTTTCCTTTTTTTTTTTCCTTTTTCCCAGCAGTCTGTCCAGCTGTGAGTTAGGACAGAGGGGGTTTTTTTCCTTCTTGCTGGGATTGCAGGTTTTTTTTGTTTTTTCCCTCTTTTTGGACTGTTCGGCGTGTTTTTTTCCCATCCAGAAAATCAGACCATCTGTGGGGGAGACAGTTGGCGGGACCCTTGCCAGGAGGTGCCGGACCCCCCGGCCCAGCCGGGCTGAACCTTCGGGAGGATCTGAACCAGAGAAAGGAGAGACTCTGATAAATCCACCATCTTTCTCCACAGCAGAGAAGGTTTACTGTCTGATATTCAATTTTTTTCCATTGTGCCTGCGTGCACCTTGCTTATTAAATAAAGAGTGTTTTTTCACTTTCCTCCAAGATTCCTTTCCAACCTTGGCTGGGGGGAGGGTCTGAAATTCTGCCTTTTAGAGGAGACCCTTTTGGAGTCTCCTCCCAAATTTGTCTCAAACCTGGACACCGGTATTTTCACCTTTTTTCCTACAAGTGATATTTTGCTATTTCTCTTAGTTGATAATATAATTTTTCTTACACTATTTCTTATGCTTTTGTCTAACTAGCTATGATATAAATCTATTCTGCTCACAAAAAGGGCAGTTTAACTATACTTTCCTAATTGACCTACTTCAAGACACAAAATAGATTTGAATATAATTTCCAATATAAGCTGAACATTTTGTGTTAAACTAGAATCACTGTTTTTCTCCAAAATTCAAAATACTGTAATGATGTTGGTATCCCTCATGGTACTAACTTTCTAAAGGAACTATAAAAATCCTTTACATTAATTCATGTTGGTAATTCCACTGAGCTGTTACTCACATATAAAGAGCTAAGCACATGCAAAAACATTTCACAGGAATAATTTTAAGATAATGATCATCTTTGGGTAGTTATTTAGAGAATATTGTACTGAAGCAATTTGGATTCAAGTGCCTTATTTTTTGGCTTGAAAAAGGCAAAACTAAGACACATGCACATGGTTCCTCACACCTACATATGAGTACTAAAATTTTTGGCGCCTCAGTCTAAAAAAAAAGTGAATATTACCTTAGACAGCTGTAATGTGGGACAATATCATAGTAGCTTGGCCAATAAATAAAAAAAAAAAAAAGAAAGTGATTTTCTTCTGGAAGTTCTGCTTGATTGAAAAGTTCATGATCAATTCCCAAATCGAGACTTATAAGAATATTTTCCTCAGCATGTTAAGTCTGTATCCTGTGTCCTTTGGAGACACTGTAGCCGTGTGTTGGTAAATATGAGAGCGAGCAGAAGAGGCTTAATAAAAATCAGCAACAGATTTGTTTGAACAAGGATTGCATGATCAGGTTATTTACCAGCAGGCTGGCAAATATCCAAGGTTACAAGTCCTTAGAGGGAAAGAATACACAAAGAGTGAAGACAAGCTGATATTTAGGGTAAAAATATTTTAGAATTTGATAACTATTGTATTGGGAATATATAGCAACTTTATATTTTTACTGTATTTCTGCAGTGCTACAGAGTACAAGCCTGACCTGTTTTGGCCCTGGAATTTCCATCTGTATGTATTAGGGCAAACTATATACCTTGGAGCTATTCCCTGCTTGCTCCTTCCAGTTATTATTCCTAAAACTGACACACATGAGTTGGCAATATTAGAACTAGCACAAGATAAGTAACTTTTTGCTGCATTTCCACCTCATCCACTTAAGAAGATGTAGCATAGATTTTATATGCAGAAGACTTCTCTTCCAGAGAATTATAAAATATTTAAATCCATTTGTATAGAATTTTTCTCTGAAGTGAAATGCCCTTAATGTTGCAAATGGGCAGTTCTAGCTAGCTCATGTTTGTCCTTTGTTGGTGTGTCGTTCACATAGGAGTGATTTATGCCACCAAAAGGATGATACAGCTAGTGCAGAATTGAACATTTTTCTAATCAAAATAGTTGCATTGCAAAAATGTTATTTTTTTTTCTCTGCACAGGAATTAGAATATCCAGCCACTATAAAAACTGAAAAAGAGCCTATGCAGTTGTCCTACTGACATCACTGCACTACCAAAGAAGGCACTATTGCCTTACAGAAGAATCCAAATTCAAATATAGGAATAGAATGTGTAAGGAAGATCATCCACAATTAAAACAAAAACCAAACCATCAAAAAACCCCACACCAAGGTGTACCCTAATCTTTTGGGCAAAGAATTGCATTGGTATTTCATTGTTTTGTGGTAATAGAGGATGGGAAAAGGAGTAGTGAAGGAAATGAAATAAATGCATAAATTACTTTACATTTAAGTTAAAATATTTTTTAAAAAATCATCAACTCACTTTTAAATTTGCAAAATAGTGGAGACATCAGTTACAAGAACTAGCAATAAATTTATGATCCAGGTTTGCAATTCCACCTCTAAATAGCACTTCTCTGTGTCTACCAACTCCTTCAGAGATAAAATGCTTAGTTTTAAATAAAATCATGAAATACATTTTTAAAAAATCCTGTTAGTTTGTAGACCATCTCTTCAAAGATTTAAACACACCAGTATTCATGATATACTGTTAAGCTGCAAATTAACCATCTAGAGTGTTCGGCAGATGCATGAAATGCTGGTTTGGACCTCTCTGTAGTCACACCACTCGAGTCTCATTATCTTCATAAACTAAGATTATCCTTTTACACTTGGGCTAGAAGTTAAGAGAAAGTTAAAAACCAAAACAAAGTCTAATTTCGTTAGCACCAAGGTGTATTTTCCCACAGACTTGAGTTAGAAAATATTTTGTCTTATCTTCTAAACTATCTGCTACAGTTAAGCTACTGAGAATAGCTCAAACAAATCACTGCAGAGATTAGGCATGGTCAGCATCAACCCTGTAACAACTACTGCCCTTTTTCATCAAAGTTCTTCACAATATAAAAGGATCTTTTTCTTGGAAGTGGAGCTATTAATTTTTTCTCAGTGATCTGAAGCTTACAAGAGTAAATGGTTTGCCTGACTTAAATTAGTTTTGCATGAATTTCTGTGTAACGACAATGCTTCAAAAAAAAAGTCAAAAGCCATATTGTGGTGAGCAATTCTTGTGTGGAAGCACATCATGAAGGCCGACTATCTCTTAAGTATCATATTCCTTCTTTTTAGTACCATATTCCTTCGGCCTTTTCTTTTATCTTTAACAAATATAGTCAAGAACAATATGAAGTTCAGATTAACATAATTTCCATTTCTTCCTCTAAAAACTGTTAAACAGTGAGACTGTGGGTTTTCATGCACACTTTTGATTATTGGCACATTTATGCTATGGTACTAGAAAGATGTATGCACCTGCTTGCTCTTTTGCATTGCAGAGAGTCCCATTGATTTTAGTAAGTTAAACCAAGCACCTCAGCATGCCTTTGCAGGATCAAACCTTAGCTGCTTCAATCTTCAAGCTTCAGTAAAAACATGACATACCTAGGTCAAATTTCTTTTCTGTTTTAATAATCTGTTTTTGTAAATGTTTTTGTTAAGTGCTCTGTTCTTCATCCTACCTTCCATAATTAAATTTGCAGTTCAAACCTATACTTATTTAGCAATTTATCAAAATAAAACTGAAGCTATCTATGGTGCTTTTGACAAAAAAATCCAGAATAAATAGAGCAGGTAAAATATTTTTTCAGGCAAAATAAAGTTAAACCAACAGGTCAGGTAGAAATTCATAAAACCTGCGACTTATTTAAATACACACACATAAGAAATCTTAGAATGAGACTGGAAAGAGAGAAATAAAATAGTTTTCTTGCAGATTAAGTGCCTATCAATTGCACAAACAAAGATTGCCCAGCTATTTCAATTTAAAGCATAAAATAGCTATTTCTCAAAACCTGAAATACCTCCATAACTGGACATAAAATAAATAATGGAGCGACACATAGTGAAAAAGCTTGTGTTTCTCTTTGACAGAGTTTTAAAGCGCAGGCAACCCAATGAGACTCATGTGCTTTATATTTCAAATTTTTTGCATGAACCTTACCACATGACTCGCTTACCTCTGAAGATTTTTCTTCCTTTCATTTGGATCTACTTTGTGCATTCACATCATACCGGTTTGCTAGGTGGAAAAATAATGTAAATGCCATTAAAACGGACCTTCTGATTTGTGCGTTTTGCTTTGTAGATAGAAGGAAAATTGGTCAGATTTTATGTCATGCACTCATTAATCAATTCGACCAGGCTTGTCTATGGTGGAGCCTAAGCTGTTGATTAGCTACAGATAGAAGTGAGCTTTATTGGATGACATAGCTTCTTATAACTTAGAAATCTCCAGTTTAGGGAATGGATATAATAATAGAAGGTGGATTAATCTTGTCTTGTTTATTCTGATCAGACTTCAACTTGATTATTTACCTAGAAAACATGCCCAAGAGAAACAGTCTTTCTCCTTTTTACTCTGGCTCTCATAAATGACATGGCCTTGAGCATTTGGAAGTTGATTTTTAGGCCACTGTTTCACTTCTTACTTTTTTGTCTTCAGAACATGGTCAAAAATCCCAAGTGATGGTACTGATTGCTTTTGATTTATCCAACTTTTCTTTTGGATTATGTGAGCTAAGTACTTGACATTCTTCTTCAGGTCTTGCCTCTTGTCTCCTGGTTTTGGTTAACTATAGACTCTTCCAGATGGTGAATAATCATAAGGAAAGACAATAAAGGATAATCAGAGAAAAATGCTACAGACTGAGGTTGAATGGGAGCAGTGTAGTTTCCTATCCCTAATGATCTTCCAGTTATGCTCGACATGCTAGAACCACCTGATCACCCGCAATATTCTTATCCTACTGTTGCTATCTTCCTGGTACTGAAATTAGCAGAACTTTTTTTCCTCCAGTAGCTCTAGTGACTAGCAAGTAAATACAACTAAAGACATTTACTTGCCTTATAATTTATCTCTGCAACTGGGCTGTCTTATAATTTGTTTCAAATTATGCATTTTAATCTCTATTATAAAATGCAATATGGAGGAAAACTTGTGCTGTTGCTGAAGAATTTAGTTGGGCAGCTAGTATTAGAATAAGTAGAAATCAAACAGCTTGATCCTTTTGAAGTTTGTTGGCATTTAAATACTTAAATATTCTAGAAATCATGTAAGAAAACAGGATACTTCCAATAAACTCCCATGTCAAGGACTTACCAGTATTTAGACACTTTGATGCCAACCCTATGTGTTCACCTGCTTCACCTCTATAAAGTGAAAATAACTTCCCTTTTTATCAGTTTTGTACTATTGGTCAAAAAATCTTAATCTTTCCTTTAGTATAACAGTGCCTTTTGAATAGCTGAGCCTTTATTTTTGCCATTCACTGAGAATTTTCAAACTTTTGTGATGAGTGAGGCAAGGTGCTTTGGAAAGGCAAGGTGCCGGAAAACCAGTATGTGATCATGCAATTAAAGATATAACACACATTCACGAGGGTAGACTGATACTGACAAACAGCCTTGGCTTCGACACTTCCCAGCTCAGCATTTTTGCTTTCCAACCCTAATAACATTCTTCAATCTGTATTTTTGGGGTGAATAATTGGTTTATGTGAATTAACATTTGTAGGAAGTGTGACTCAAGTAAAGAAAGGAATAGTCTGAACTAAATCCAAGTGTTGCACAACTTTCCAAAGAATGTGAATTCACTGTGCATCAAGTAGACTAAGCAATGTTTCCTACTTTGCTTCAGAAGGCATTGACTTGTCATCATCATATCACTCTATATTTTTTGTGCCTCTGAGGAAACTCTTCTGCTCTTTATCATAGCATGTAATTATTTATCTTCCTTCCAAGTAAGTTTATCCACAGCTATCTACCTATATCTTCAGTCTGCAGGTTAAAGAAGTGACTTGGAATTTCCTAGTCTACATAGATCAGTATTTGAGCACTATTGTTTAAAAACAGGGCAGTAGCAACTTTAGAGGGATTCTTATATGCTCTTACTTAGCTACCCTAGCTTTTCATAGAAGAGAGACTGTTTAGCGCATCTTTTCTGAAGTAAAAAATTGTGGATGCTGAAAATTCAATGGTAAGAGTTTCTTCTGCTTCTTGCAACATTCATGAGAAATTCTGCTTTCTCATGTATTCTAAGGAAAACAATGATATAGTTCTTGTAAATAGTATATGAACACCTGTTCCCAAGGTCTGTTTTGAATTCACTACACAGCGTGTTTGGGAATTGGGCGTGACAAGATTTCCTCCAATGAACTGTGAGTTTTTAGCACGATATATATGTGTGAAGTTTTTGAATAAAGTTCTCTTGCTTCTTGAACTGGCTGTCTGTCCATCTGTGCTGGCTCCGTGTCATGTACAACAGCGACAAAAAATTTACTCCTAAATACCTGTGGAAACTAAATCCTAGGAATCATGCAATCTTCCATTTTGCTTTCAGTTCCGCCATTGTGTCTATCCTGCCTTGAGGGAGCTGAGACCTTTTTTGATAAGGAACTCTTGCTCAGTTCTCACCACTTAACCTGGCATGATGCATATGAACTCAATGCAAGTTCATCAGCTGTAACAGAATGAATAGGATGGGATTTTTTCACTGCTACAATTCTGAGATTACATTTGAGCCCACAATTGTCTTATTAAAATGAAGTAGGAAAACAAAGGCCCACAGGCAATTGCACATACAAACCCAAGCTACTGGGTCATAAAAAGATGACATATTTACCATAACTTTAACACAGTGTGAAACAAGCAGCAGATATTGGTCTCAGTGAACAAAGCTCCATCTTTTCCGTAGCATCTGGACCTGTAAATTTCTAAAGCAACAATGTCATAATGAAGACAAAGGTGCCTGCCATCTGTTCTGTTTCATGAAGATTATTTGTTGCCCTTGTGATTTTGGAAAGTTTCCAGTAAATATTCTGACAAATTTGAGCATAGAAATAGTCAGGTATGAGGCATATGACCATTATTGTGTCATGTTCTATAACACAGAAAGCAGTGAGGAAACACAAAGGAGAAGATAAAAACAGAGCACCTAACATAAGGAAACAAATGTTAATAGATATAAAGGATCTTTGATTTTTTTAAAAAAATTCACTAAAAATTTACAATTCTATGCATTAAAAAAGGTAATATTAAGGCTGTAATTTCAAACACCTAAAGCAGTGAACTTTGTTGCTTTAGTGCTGTTGAACTCCTCATCAACTGCATAGAGGTCCCTGGTGGTTTTATGAGAAACTGTCCTGCCTGAAAGGAGCTCAGGTGACTGTCAGGTGTGGAGCTTGTGACAAAGGTGAAAAGATACTGATGGCATGGCAAAAATGCATGGTAGTAGACAGCTCTAAAAGAGGAGTACAAGGATGACACTTTTAACTTGGAAGAAATTATTGTAATATCATTAAGTTTGGAAGAAGAATTGTCAAGAAGTTAACACATGACATTTCTATTGCATTTGGTGAGGCACTGCATAAAATTTAGCTTTACTGTATTCATTTGAGAGTGCCTGAAGATGTCCTGTGCTCACTATAAACTAATGAGGTACACTTTCTGTTATCTGCTCAAAGTTGCAGCAAGAACAGTCTCAGACTTTCCTATGCAGTGTCTTTTAGACATATAAAAAAGAAATTAACCAGGTGCAAGTAGATTTGCAAAAACACTGTTGTGACCAGGAGATTCATATTAAGAGGAATGGTGTTTTGAACAAAATAAAGAACTAGCTGTTCTGATTTCTGTTCAGAACCTTGACACAGACTTCCTTTTTGATCACAGAGGACTTATATGAGGCTGGATCATTTAAAGATGATAGAAACCCTTGAAGTGTTTCACTTGAGCTTTTTTTTTTTTTTTCCTTTTAGCTCAATTTAATAAAAAAATTAATTGCAAATCTATTACATGGAAAAAAAAAAAGGAAAATTCCAGCCAGTCCTCCAAACCTGACTGGAAAAAATTCTCGGGTTTCTTTTTCAGTTTGAGTTTTGTGGGCTGGCATTATATATTTGGCTAGGGCCTCTATAATCTGGTATAGAGCTATTACAAGATTCAGGTTAGAATGTTCATGACAAAATCAACTCTGCTATCTCAGTTCTTGATCTGTATAACTTTGCTTACTGTAGCAATGTTCTCCTGAATTGCTTTTAACACGTTTGACCAGTCAACAAACAAATAAAGCAAAACAAGTGTTTACTTTGAAAAGAAAACAGCAAGGCTGTGATCCATAGTGAAGAGAATACAAGCTGCCAGGGTTANTCCATAGTGAAGAGAATACAAGCTGCCAGGGTTACCATAGGACTAAGGAGCTATGTTTTGTTCAGCATTTGTTTAGAGTTTTCTCTTTTCATACTAAGATAGTAATAAATAAACTAAACTAAAGTGAAATAACATGGACTGGTTTGGTAAAGGCATCATCAGATAGGAAAAAAAAAAAAGGCAATGCCTCTCTGTAGCACTTATGAAGGACACAGTCCTGGACAGGAAGGCTTCAGAGGATATCGATGAAGAGAGAGCAAGACC
>VYZT01037125.1:0-13803 GCA_013400735.1 Pomatostomus ruficeps
AATCGTCAGCTACAAATTTTAGGGTGTGTCTGAGGAGGCTCCGGCCTCCAACTCCAAGAATTTCCAGAACGAAGAGGGGGCAAAAGATCAAGGAAAGGAGAGTGAGTGAAGTGTAGATCAGCCCCTGAACTTTATGAATATGTAACAGTAGAGAAGATACTTAAGTTGATTGTAAATTGAATGGAATTTGCGCCTCTGGCAGGATTGCCAAGCGCCCAGCGCTGTGTTTGCCTTTGTCCTATTAATAAATATTCAATATTTCGTAGCCAAAATCTCTGCTCGTGATTTCATCTATAACAGCTCTTTGTTGCTTAGTTTGCAATCTGTGTAAAGAATATCTTCTGACACACTCAGTTTTCTACAAGAACTTCAGAAACCTTAATTAATTCAGGCATATTTTTCAGCTGGTAATAACAACTTTCTAAACATCTTTGCTTACATGATTTGATTATTATTTTACTATCATTATTTTTTACTAATTCAACTAAAGGAAGAAAAAGAAATCACTGTGGTTGCATGAAAACAGTTGAGAAAGAAATCAGTCCTTCCTTACACCAAAAAGAAAAAAAAATTACTTCTTGAGAAAATGTATTATAAGTAGCAATGGAAATATGATTGCAAATCGGGCTGACTGAAACTCTAAGAATGACACTGAAAGATTTTTAAGAAGAATTCAGTAAAAGACTTTTACAAACATACACATAGTAGGAATACGCAAAAATGAAGAACTATTGAGGAAGCAACCAAAAGCCTACCAGTGACAGGGACAGATGCAATTCTTACTAGAATGGGAGGGTGTCACACAAGTGCAGAGACAATAGGCAAAACTCACCACCCATTTGTAAATTTATCCCTGAATTAATAATTAAGGAAGTGACTGAATTTGGAACACAACATCTCTCCTTACTGAATTCCTAATCAAAAAAGAAAATACTGACTATATTGTCAATGTAACCATTCAGAAAAAATGGACAAAGGAATATTTCTGATGATTGAATGTTTTCAGACATTATATTGGAAGCTCTCAAAAGCACTAGACACACACTAGATTACGACTAGTGATTAATTAGAAAGAATAAGGGACCAATGATTTGTTGGTTTTAATTTTTCAGGAAAGGTAGCATGCACATCTCTGTTTGTTAGATTTGTATACACATTACAAATAATTTCATGGAGTTCTACAACATCATGACATAACATCATCTGATCATTCTTCCTATTGACCTCGTAAGTAGTTTGAATACTTTTGATAAGTCTATTTCACTCTGCTTTCAGGATCCACTGTGGTTTTGGGTTCTAGATCATATTCATAAATCATATAACTACTACAGCTTCTGTATGGAATACACTTGATTGTTTTACATAAGGTCTGTTAACTACATGTTTCTCTCTTTTTCCTCAAGTTCATAGCATATTTTTGCAATCTTTCCCTTTTGTTTTTGATATTCAGACCAGTTTTTTTCTTTACTGTTATACTTTCTAAGGCATTTCTAAGTGTTTCTTTAAGCTGTACAGTTGCATGTCTTACCTTTATTTTTTTCTACTGACTGTAATAATGTTTTTCTTCATATTCTTTATATTCCTTTATTTACTTCCAGTGCTATGTGCCTCAATAAGAAAAATAACTTCCCAAGGAAGGAAGTTTCAGTGGCCTCTGGCCCTGTCACTGGGCACCCATGGAAAGAGTTTGACTCCATCTTCTTTGGACCCTCCCTTCAGACATTTACAAACACCAATGAGACACCCCCTGAACCATCTCTTCTCTAAGCTAAATATGCCCAGTGGAAAAAATGCATTAGATAAATAAATAGTATGGGCAGTAAGAGGAATATGAAATTATTATCATATAATAAAACAACAGCACAGCATAAAGTTGAGAAACTTTAAAAGCAAGCAGTGATTTAGAGACTTTTGCAAAACTGCCACAATATGTTACATATATAAGAAGTATAAACAGCTTTAAAAGCCTAACTGTAGAGAAATTAATAATTTTAAAGTCTAAAACTTATCTTGCAGAGTATCTGAACCAGCTAGACATTACACAGCGGTTTAAAATATATATGGAAAAAATTATCCCAATATAAGTAAGGGAAGTTGGATGTTGCCCATGAACACTTGACTATAAAATGTTTAAGTCTTTGTTATGGTCACATGATCAGATTGATGTAGTTTGGCATACACTTAGTAGATGTAAGTAAAGTCAAGGCAGCAAGTGGAAAAATCATGAGAAGAGAGATGAATATTGAGCTAAAGGTTAGTGTATATACTTAACTAAACCATAAATGTTACAAATGAAAAGCAGGATGAGTATTTTGATTAACTGCAGGAAGTGAACTCTGCAAGAACTCTATGATTCTCATCACCTGCAGGTGGATGAGCCAGACACAAAGGAATATTGTTTTTTCAGCAGTTGTTCATGTGACTGTGATCCTGCCAGTCTTGGTTGTGGTAATGTGTTTTTTCAGTTACATCAGCTCTTTTACAGGACAATCTTTCGAAACTAAAAAAACTTGACATCCTGGTTGGAAATTACAAACTACCCTGTATGTTGCAGATAAATTTCCAGCTCTGGAAATCTCTCACTAATGTTTCTGGAAGGGGACACCACAAAGAAAATAATTCCATTCTCAATAAAGTATTTGTTAAGTGGCTGCATTTTTGATCACTGTCTGAGATAAAACATACAGTACTAAGCTAGATGAAACATGAGCTTAGTTACATATTTCTTTCATTCTTGCATTATATTCTCTTGTCTATGACACACTTTAATTCTTACATAAATGCTCAAATTTTTTTCCCAACACTAAACACAAAAGTTAATAAATACTCTCATAAGCAGAAAAAAATTTTACAGATCAGCCATATAATAGGGTGTTTTAACGACTGCCTACAATATCGTATTTATTGCTGACCATGTAGGGCAAAGCTAAATTGTTTGGTAAGTAGAAAGTGTAAGACTACAGTATGCTTTGAGTACATCAAAATTTTAACACTCTAATCCAAAAGTAAACTTGAAATGACCAATTATTGATTTAAAAGAAGACCCTATCAAATACTGGAATGTAAGGAATATGAAAGAAAAACTTCAAATTTTTCAGAAACTCTAGCAAAATATTATACTAAGATATACTAGTATATCAATGAAGCTCTATCAAAAACAAGGCCTGCTGTTCTACCCACTTATGCTAGGACTGAAATTGGCCCACAGTGATTAATTTGAACTAAGTAGAGTATGTACAGTATATGGTTCAGGTATTGACCCATAGCACTCTCGAGTTCCTCTGAGAATGGTAGGTCTAGTGGTTCCAGTGTTGATGTGTGAAATGTTATAACAAACCAGAAATCAATGCAGAGTGCACAGTAAACAGACACAGTCAATGTGCTATTCATTACCTTTTGTAAACCTTCAGTATAATTGGCATGTGGTCAATTTATAAACTGTAATCAACTGAGGCTTTATTTAATTTCTTATATAAAACAAGAGCAAAAATTTTCATTTTTTATGTGGTCTTAAGAACATGAAACTGGAGAGGTTAAGTAATTAGAGACACAAGTGCATCCTCCATCAAAAAAAAATATAAAAAAATCACACTTGTATGATCTCTAATAGAAGCTTTTTAGTAAACACCTCAGTACTGTAGCCAGTGAGGACAGTTCTTGTGTGTGGTACATTTATTAGAATTTTTTCTGATCAATAATTAAAACCTAAATCCCAGATGAATTTTTAAAATAAATTGTTGCCTTCAGGACAGCAAATTTTTCCTACCAAAAGAGGGCACAGAGGAGGTACATATTTAATAATTCATGTTTATCCTCATTTACTTACTGATAGAAACCTTTTTTATCATAAAACTAATTATAGTTGGTAAATGACAAAGTTAACCTTTTCATTTCAAATGAAACTAAAAACCAAACCCCATAACCACATTACGTGATACTGAATGCTTGGATAGCTCCTAAAAAGAATCAGACCCTAAACAATGACTGCCTTTAGTAGAGAGCACCATTTTAGAATTTATTTCAAAATCCTGAATATAAAGGACAAGGAGCAAAATAGGGAGGCTTGTGCTAGAAAGAAATATATTTGTTTTAGCATTCACCTATTACTTCTTTCCCATAAACAGATGGATAATAGGCATCTAGACAACTTGTCCCTTCCTTTTTTTCAGTTTGGTTCAGTTCACCATGCTTGGTTTCCAGAATGCCTAGGTAAGTTTTCAGTTATGGAGTCCTACACAACTCCTTTTTTCCCCCTTCAGTGAACTTTTGAGTTCTGCATGGTCAGCAGATGGGAAGGATTTAAGTACCTTACAACACAGTTCATCTAAGGGAATGTTTACACAGTTTTTCTAGCGTATTCATTCATACGCTGTGCCAAAGGAAACCACAGAGTGTTATCACATGGCAGAGCCTAAGATATCATACTTCATTTCATTGCTGGGTTAATTGTAGCCATCTGGTTTCACGGCTCAGTGGACAAGCAGAATGGACTTTTCTCTGCCTGAAAAATTAGACAAGTGAAGTTAAAAATATCTATGTGGGTTCTCCCTTAAAGTGACAGTTTCCCCCCATGTAAGCCCAAGAGTAGGACTGAAATAGAGGAAATTAAATGTTGTGAAAAGGTAAGCCAAAGAAGGATGAGCAACTTACACACACACAAATCCACTAAGATCGTACCTGAATCACAAAGATAAAAAATAGATATATTTGATACCTATCTATCTCTGTCCAGGTTGGGTAGTTGAATATTTCTTTTGTTATTTGAGTTTAATACCATGTCCATTTGCTCTGATACTGTATTATGGATAACTACAGCCCGGTATAGTTAGACTAATCAGAAAAGAAACATGATTGGAGGTGAAAGTTACCTAAGCCATAGTGTATGTAGCTCTAAAGTTTAGAAAAACCAACTGCATACACAGTTACTCTCAAACTTTTTTAACTACATGACTTGTATATCTACACAAAAATAATCAATACTTTATTAAAAAATTAAATTACTTCAGTCAGCTACTGCTGACATCACTTCAGAGTAAATGTATGATGTGCCAATGCTACATTGATGAAGACTGTTAACTATAGTATAAAACAAAACCTCTAATTTAATTATTGACTGTTAGATTTGGAAAATTTGTTGGTTACGTTGTTATATTCAGCTAATAAATGGAGTAATCTGCCTGTTAGAGTCATTCACTCTATAGTTACCTATTTGCCTATCAGACCTGGTAACTGTTGCTAGCTTTCTAATTTTTAAGTAAAAAACGACTTGACTGCACTTCCAGGTTAAACAAACTGCAAATTAACAAGTTTCTCATAAATAAATACATAACACATTTTCTATTACATCTTTATTAGTGCTTTGAGCAATATTTAGTCCAGCAGTTCTTAAGCAAGAAATAAAAAGAGCACTAAATGGTGGGATATCTTCTCTCAAAAAGATTTAGGATTCGACTACAACATGAGTCTTGCTGAATCCATCAAGGAAGTATTTCTTCCCTAGAGAAGCTACTCATCTGAACTGTTACTTTCTGAAAGCAACTGGAAGACCTGAATATAATTTTATTATTTGCTAGTGGGTTTGGCAAAAATCAAAAGAGATATACATTTTTTATACTTTTTTTTTTTTTTTTTTTTAGTGACTTGGAGAAAAAAACATGTCAGAGACCCCACAGAAAAGTTCCCTTTCCAGGTAGGGTTCACTGAGTTAAGGACTGGCTGGATGGCTGGATCCAGAAAGTGGTGGTGAATGGTGCTGCATCTAGTTGTCATCTGGTCACCAGTGGCGTCCCCTAGGGCTCAGTCCTGTTTATTATCTTTATCAATGAACTGGATGTGGGGATTGAGCATGTTGGAAAATATATCAAGTTTAAAATTTTTTATTTCATAACTTCAGTCAGTCTTTACAGAATCACAGAATGAAGGCCTGTGAGCTTAACATCTCAACAGACCCAGAGCAGCACAGGAGATACACAAGAGGTAACAACCATCAAGAGCCATCAAGAGCAATTAATGAACATCAGCTCCGAACAATACGTCTGGCATGGTGGGAAACACCTATTCTGGGAAAAGATTGATATGAGAACTAAGCAATGAGGACCTAATCCGCATCAGAAGCAAAGAGATCTGTAACTAATAGAAAACCAAATATTAAAAACTACATACCTTAGAACCAATGAACATTGAACCAATGTATCTCTATGGGTTTTGGCNAGTTGTTTTTTCCCCTCAGTTTCGGTGACAAGCGCACACTCAGTAAATTTGCAGACATGGAGTTGGGCGGGAGTGTTGATCTTCTGGAGGATAGAAAGGCTCTAAAGAGGGATCTGGAGAGGCTGGACCAACGGGACAAAGCCAGCAAGGCCAAATGCCAGGTCCTGCCCTTGGGACACAGCAAACCCATTCATCAGTACAGCCTTGGGGCAGAGTGGAAGGTGACTCATCAGAACAGGCCCTGGAGGCACTGGCTGACAGCAGCTGGACGTGAGCCAGCTGCGTGTCCAAATGGCTAAGGAGGCCAGTGGCATCCTGGCCTGTATCAGAAACAGTGTGGCCAGCAGGGCCAGGACAGTGACCGTCCCTCTGTACTCTGAGCTGGTTAGGGAATTGAGTGAGTGGCTGCATGGTGCTTAGTTGTCAGCTGGGAATAAACCAGGACAGTTGTTATTAATAGCTTACAGAGATCCATGCTCCTCTCATACACCTTACTTTTCTTTCCTAACCACCTCCTGTTGCAGCAAAAACTCAACTCTGATGTACTGTCTACCCTAGATTTGTCATTAAGTAACACACAAAATATTCCCCAATACCAGATGCTGAAGTAAAACCAGGAGTGTGTCCAACACATGAGTACAGGAATAGGCAGTAAGGTGGAGAACATGAGAGCTGCTGAAGACTCTGATACTGCCCAAATCCTCTGAAACTATAACACCTCCTTGAAGGTGTTCAAAGATTTTTATTTTCTGATTAAGCTAAGTTCAGCTTGAATTTCTGCTGAAATAAAAATTTGAAAAATATAGGTATATTTTACTTAAAATTATTGGGTCATAAATAATAAAGTAGTCTGATAGTCTACAACTAAGTGAAGGAAAGCAGACAAGATGACATAAAATGAAAAAAAATCCTATAATGAATGTAAATATTGAAAATGCTGCAGTATCACACAGAAACAGAAAAGTTTGAAAAAACACAGTTTTTAAGTAGCACACAAATGCTTTAGGAACAGTTACACACATGAACTGATACTGACATGGTACTACTTATGTCTTCAAAAGAATCAGATGGCTATCAATTATTATTCTGACTATCCAGACACAGCATTTTTGGAGAACAGCTATTGTAAAAAGGCCTGTCTTTCATTAGATATTTTAATGATATGACTGTACCACAGCTTTCATATTTATTCATTTACTCTTTTTTTCAAGAAAGCATGAGTTCATCCTGTATTTCAATTTCATAGTTTTGTGGAAATGGTATCAAAATTATTTAAACAATGCTGAAAAATATGAATTATCAAACTTGGGGATGAAACTTGTTCCTTATTTGATAATATCAATGTATAGGACAAGGCATTTAAAAACAGAAGCATTGCTTGTTGAAAAAGGATGTTCGCAATCAGTTTATCTGACTGGGTTTCCATTAATGCTGATTCTATCACTATAAGAAACCTTTCAGACAACAAGAAGAAAACAGAAAAAAAGAAACATTAGGTCCGCAAATGCTACACGGATAAACCTTCTGCCAGAGGGAAGAAAAAAAAAAAAAAAGAGTGTAAATTTCAATTTAAACATTTGGACACAAAAGACAATAGTACCTGCTGAAAGTCCACCTCATTATTATAAAGGGATGACAAGATAAAGAGAATTATATAAGACAGTGTTAGATGTCTGTTCAGTTTCCCCACAACAGGTAGCCTCGTAAGCCAGTATATATGGTACCACCATCCCTTGTAACAAGCTATAGGTTTTGTATTACCAGATCAATTGAAGCTTCCAAAACAATCACAATTAAAGTTATCAAATTCTAATTACTCCTGTAATCAACTCTCTTCTCTCTCCCCACCTCTCCAAGCCACCAACCTCAGTACCAAGGAAAGCAGTGGAAGCTCGAGCACAACACAAAGATACTGCACAGAAAGCAGAAAACAGTTTTAAATGGCATTACCAGAAATAAGCTGTAAAAAATGAGTAATTTGCATTATAAGAATCTAGACACTTTGGAAGCGGGCTCTGTTTAGATTGCTAAGACTGTCAGACTAAAACCTCTTGGTTTCATATGTAAGGCTCAGTTCTTTGAGTCATGAAAACTCTGCAAATTGTATTGAAACTGCTTCTAGGATGTAATTTGAATGCAAAAAATTGGTAACTTTTCAGGGAAAAACTGTTCAATTTACATAGCTCAAATCAGGGTCTACTCACATTTCTGATTTATTAATGAGAAATAATCAACTAACAATCAATGAATTTTGCATTCTTATTAACACTAGAACAGACAAAGTACAATACTAGATGCTGACAAAATGTTGATAAACACCTCTTAATTCCTAAACTCCTTCTCTACCCAATCCCACGAAGTTCTGAGGGCAGTCATACCCACAGAGTTTCAGGAACATAGAGAGCATATGGATTACGAGCACGACATTAGGGGCAGGTTACCCTATTGACACAAACCCTGTGAGAGAGAGAAGAGCTCTAGCTTGGTGTGAAGCTGTGCCTCTCCCCACAGGTTGTTAATCCACATTTCAATGAGAAAGTACCCAGGGAGGACACATACATACACCCGAGGTGTGAGTTCCTACTGTTTTGTCTCATAGTGTCATGATGGAAGACGTGCAGCAGGAAGGAGGTTCAACTGCCACAGTTCCACTACAAGGTATCTCCCCACATGCCAAAGGCTTCCTTTTTACATATTTCTTTTAAGGCTGATTCCTTTATTCCAGAAATATCTTCAGAGTTCCCTGGTTAGCATTTAAGCAAACACCCCCTAAGACAGTTTGGGTGTTCCCCTTCAACACCCACATCCTTGTCTTAACATCTGTTGTCAAGGGTGGGCTGTGCTGGCATCCCCACAGTAACAGATTAATGGATGGTGTAGGCAATTAAAGACTTAAAATTTAGTGCAGAAAGAAAGTGAAGAGAACTCAAGTACATACAGAAGAGGTCACAGGAAAAGTAGTGAAACACACAGTATCAGAGGAGCTTAACAGAGATGTACAAAGACCAAGTAGAGGACCACTCAAGCTAAAAAATACCAAATATATCAGAGACTGAAGTGACAAAGGAGACCTAAGTAAAGACTGACCAATACTGTTGAATAATGCATTTTCTTGTAAATTACTTCGAGAATCATAATTACTGTTGAAGTCTAGTTAAATGGAATGCCTTTTAGTAGATCCTGCATTTGAGTATGAAATTATGTTAACACCATAGGAAACTATCTCCTTTTGCTCAGAATTTATTCAACCTACTTGTCCTTGTGCAAAAGATTCTTTATAACTGTAAGATCAAGTTTTATTAACCATTATCTGAGTCTGCTATAACTTTATTAATTTTATTTCTTAGAATGACCATTGATTCTGAATGGAACAATGAACAGTATTACAATTACCACAGAAAAGACTCAGTTATAGGGAGTGTAATAAAACTGAATCATAAATTTAAGCTGAGGTATTCATGTATAAATCACATTTTGTTTATATTCTTGCTAATGAAGTTGGCTGATGACAGCCTTCTTCACAAACTTAAAGACATTCAGAAATTTAAACTATTCAATGCTATTATTTTTTAACTCGAGAATCTTCAGTAGAGCTGGATAAATAACAAATTCCTTCACTAAATGTTACTATTTGAGCTTTTGATTCATGTGCTTTGAATTCCTGTTGAATTTTTTTTTAAAAGCTTGATGTGGATATAAAACAGTTTTCTGAAGTATAAAGAGATAGTCATTATATTGGCCCTACTTTCAGTTTGAAATTTTGTCTAAAGTTCAGATAAAGTATATTATTTTCACAGAAAAATACTTTCTGACAAACATCTATATCAAAGTTCTGTAAAGTATTTCAGAAGAATGAAATAATGCAAGTCATAACTTCACAATGAAGTCATGTCAACAGCTTTCAAAAGTAAATTAGTAATACAAATTTACGCTCTTTGATGGCAAAATGCAACTTCTGTGAAACAAAACAGCTTCTATAGTGAGATCACCATGTATCCAAAAGCATGAGATGGGAAGATCTCTTGAAGATCTGAATTCACATCAGACAGAAGAAATAATTACATATATCTTTCAAGATCAAAGATGTGGTTCTACAGAATTCATTGCTCCCTGCTAGGATAATATATTCATCCACCATTCACAGCATATAAAAATAGGTGTAACCATGCATAACTCATGGAATTCAGAAATTAAAGTGGTTAGGGATTTAAACAATGGGGAACTATGTACTTGAGACAATACTTCTTCAGAAATTCTGTGTGTTCTGTCTTCAGTTTCATGACTTAAATGATTCAGTAGGTTTCCTTTATTTTCTTAGAAATAAAATAATATACATATTATCAAGCAGCTTAACCTAAGAAGCATAATTGATTCCATAAGTAGTTAAACCAGTCTTAAAGGGAAGTTATATTTCTGCATCACATCCAAAGTAAAAACTCCTAAAACCTTAATACTAGCATAGAAATATGTTAACAGGCTACCAATATGAATCTAAGTGCATATATATTCAAGGCATCATCCTTTAGAAATGTATTAAGGTCTAAAATTATTTTACGTTTATGAAACTGGATAAAGTGCACATTATCCTCTCCATTGAACAGTATTAAAAATAGCTATAATCTCTTAGCATTGATTTTAGGTTGCAAATATACATTCACTCAGTCTGAAATGAAATCTTGCTCTACAACCACAGCGCAGAACTTGAGCATTCATTTTTTTGGTTTTCCAGTTTAATTGCAAACACATTTTTATTTTCATACATATGTGAGTATATATATGTGTGTGGATGGATGGATGGATGTGTGTGTGCTGGTTTCAGTGTTAAGAAACTTGTCTTTACATAGTGACTCAAAACAAAAGAAAGATACTGAGAATTCCACATAAATAAACGATAAATTTATTCAAAACAGCCAGAAACAGTTTGACGGACTAGATAATCTGTAACTATATTATTTTCATAGCAAATGCCAAACAGACATCTGGATACAAGATGTTCTTGAAGACATTTATTTATGAAAAAGTAGATGACAATTTCAAGAAGATAAAGCGCTATATTTTCCAAAGTATCTAACTAGTTTGTCAACTACTGGCCCTAGACTCTGACCCTGTACTGCAGCCTGGAGCTCATTATCCATATATGCATGCATGCTACAGTAGAAACTGTGGCCACTTACGTACTACCTTGATAAGTACCCTGCATGCAACTTTTTGCCTTCAGTGAGGGGGCAAGTAGGGTTTCAGCTGATGTTGAAGCTGCCAAGTGTTGCTAAAGGTATGATGGCTTTTCAGAAAAATACCACACAGGCTTAAGGAACACAAGTAAGGTTCCAGGCAGAAGGCTCAACTCCCCAGATACAGATGGCAAGCAGAAAAACTGAGGGGGTGTGACTGGCATATACCCTCTGAGTACACTCTATGTGCATACATACTTCAGAAATAAATGTTCTGATTAGTGTGAAGAGGAAAAACTGAGAAGTTTTGCTTGGATACCCCAGACTTTAATCAGAAAAGAATTTTATGCAGAAATTACAGAAGTTATGTAAGTTTCAACCAAAGTTCAGTCTAGGTATCTGAGACAGAAAAGACAGCTCACCCGAGATGAGAGAAAGTTTAATTCTATGCAGTAATGACAATGGAATGCCTTTTAACTTCTAGAAGCCTAACTTAAAGGCTTATTTTTTCATAATGTAACTCATCATATTATGTCTTCTATTTTCTTCTATTCTCAGTCATAGAATCAAAGAATCATAGATAGTTTGGGGTGGAGGGGGCCTTGAAGATCCTCTAGTTCCAACCTACCTGCTATGGGCAGGGACACCATCACTAGACCATGTTGTTCAATGCCTCTCCACTTCCAGGTATGGGACATCCACTTTTCTGAGCAACTTGTTTCACTGCCTCACCACTGTGACAGTTTAGAATTTCTCCCGAATATCTAATTCAAACTTTTCTAATTCTAAACTTCTTTCAATTTAAAGCCATTTCCCCTTGTCCTGTCATAGAATCATACAATTATTCAGATTGGAAAAGACCTCCAAGATCATCTAGTTCAACCTTGTCAACTGAATCACAGAACCAAACGTAATGTCCAGTCACTTCCTGGACACCTCCAGGGTTCATGACTCTGCCACCTCCCTGGGCACCTGTTCCAGTGCTTGCCCACTCTTTCCATGAAGAAATTCTTCCTGATGTCCAACCTAAACCTCTGCGGGTGTAGCTTGAGGCCAGTGTGTCTTACCTTGTCCCTTGTTTCCTGTGAGAAGAAGCCAAACCCCACACTGCTACAACCTCCTTCACGCACTTGTAAGGAGCAATAAGGTCACCACTGATTCTTTTCTCCCAGCTAAACAACCCAGCTCCCTGGGCTGCTCCTCTTAGGATTCGCTCTCCAGACCCTTCACCAGCTTTGTTGCCCTTCTCTGGACAAGCTCCAGCACTTCAGTGTCTTTCTTGAAATGAGGAGACACAGTATTTCCTCCTGAAATGAGGAGCTGGATACAGTACTCAAGGTGAGGCCTCACCAGTACCAAGTAAAGACGGACAATCACTCCCACACTATTTTTGATACAGGCCAGGATGCAATTGACCCTCTTGGCCACCTGGGCACATGCAGCCATTGCCCAGCATCCCCAGGTGCTTACCCACCCAGCTGCTTTCCAGACACTCTTCCCCCACAGCAGAAGTAGATGGAAAGAACAGGAAATGAAGAGGAAAAGAGTAGAACATGAACAGGTGCATTGAAAGGAGTTTTGGATTGTGAGATTAGATTTTCTCAATATTTACAACAGAAACTAAAAATCATGCTTTGAATAGAAAGTGCTATAAAAATATCAATAACTGAAAAAAAATTGTCCTAATTCTCTAAAGATAAACTTTCAAAGTGAATGGAAACTTGGTAATTTGTATTGCAATGCCTTTAAACCTCACATGTGATTTGGAATTATTACCATTGTGAAATAATTAATAGAATCTAAACCATTCAGATTCTGTGATAAAGGCATCTTAAACCTGTCTGTTTGCAAATTCTTTTTTATTCAAGAGAAGATCTCGTAAAGTGAGCATTACATGAAACCTCAAACTTTACATTCCTTAAGGACCAAAAAGATAAATGTTGAAAAATCATGAGAACATACACACTATTTCTGCCCCTCACAAATTCACACCTTCATAGCTGAGCCACTGTTTCTGAAGAATTATCTTTAACAGCTGCTGGAGTTAATCAAGCTACTCTGTTTTCTTCAGCACTGAAATGCTCAGTCACAGCTTCAGCTGTTGAGATGGCCTCAGACTGTTTTGGATGGCGGCTCTCACTAGAGTTTCTGTGGTCTGTATGTCTCTCCCAAACCCCCACTCATCCCTAAGCAGAGAATTTCTTATAGGGATAGATACTTCTTAACACCGAAACATGCAAAAAACCTGAACCACAGTGGCTACAACAGTTTCAGTTTTCGTATTTTCTAATTTTGGAGTGCTTGACTTGAGGGTTTGATGTTCTTCTAACTTTTCTTGGTTTTTTTCTGCTAGTAACTTATTTGTGTCACAAAGACCAAAACATTATCAATAAATTATCCACTGTGACAGTGGGCTAGGGGG